>VXAV01005942.1:38113-137738 GCA_013399715.1 Alectura lathami | reverse complement strand
AGCTCCCCGCCGCCCCCGCCACTGCGGCTCCCGGCTGCTCCCCGGGAGGTCTGGGCTCACGGAGGGTGCCGGGGCTCAGCTGAATCTCGGCTGGTGGGGTGCACACCCAGCCCCGCCACGGCCCCTTTCTGCCCTCTTCCAGCCCCCTCCAGTTCCGTGCCACGGTTCTTCAACAGCTTCAGCGTGGAAACAGTCCCGTTCAGCCCAGATCATCCTTCGTGTGCTCCCGTAAGGGTGCCGGTCTCTGCTTCCCACCCTGGAAAACAAATCATACAATAAAAACAAAAAACGAAGTAGCCCCTTCTGTCACACCAGATGAGGGCTTTAAGGTTCTGCCTGGTGGGAGCCCAGCTCCGGGTTCTGCTGCTGGGCTTGGTGCTCCTGCAAGCAGGATCTGGCATTGCAGAGCCTGCAGGGGGCACGGGGCATGCTGTGGGGTGGGACACGGGGTTCAAGAGAGCCCCTGAAAATAGAGCAGGGAGGTGAGCAAGGATGGCTGTGCTTTCCAACAGAGTTTTCCCCTATGGAGAAACAGAGCAGTGAAATGTTTAAAAAACATTGAGAACTGGTCTGGGAGTCAAAGGTTTGTTGGTGGCACGTTGGCAGCACCCACAGGAGTGGAGATCACAGCTGTGAGAGCTGCCCCTCTCCTCTGTCTGCCAAGCTTTCCTGCAGAGCACAGCACTGACAAGTGTCACCGCCTCGGTGCCTTGTCCCAGCCAGGAAGTACTGGGACAGGGCGGCTGGATGTGGATTTGAAACCCTCCTTTTTGTGGGGTTTCACAATTGCTAATGATCGTAGAATCGTAGAATCATCTTGGTTGGAAAAGACCTTCAAGGCCACCAGGTTCAACCATCAGCCTGCCCTACCGAGTCCCACCGCGTCCCTCAGTGCCACATCCACACACCTCTCGAGTACCTCCAGGGACGGGAATTCCACCACCTGGACAGCCAGTTCCAATGCTGGACCACCTTTTCCACAAAGAAATTCTTGATGAAAGAATTCGTCATGAAAGAATGGCCTCCCTGGCCACCTGGGCACCCTGCTTGCTCTTCCCTGAGCCTATATCTCTGCGCGGGGTTGTTGTGACCCCAGCGTTCAGCTGTACCGACGGCCATACAACTGCCCGTCGACCCAGCCTGTTCAGAGCCCTCAAGCAGATCAACACTCCCACCCAACCTGATGTCATCTGCCAGTGTCCTGAGGGGCCACTGATCCCCTCATCAAGAGTGTTGATAAAAAATGTTTAAAAAATGTGCTCCAAGAGTGAGCCCTGGGGAACACCACTGGGGACTGGCTGCCGACTGGGCCGAGCACCATCTCTGCAGACTCCGATATTAGAAGTGATTACTCTATTTAGGATTCACATCGTGCTGTCCACAGCCATGGCAAGCACCACCTTCCCCAAAACATGAGGCGGGGACATGGGTCCTTTGCTGGGAGGTGCTGATGTCCCCAAGAGCAGGGTCTAAGGCGAGAGGTGTGGCTGGACTCAGGGACAAACGCTTTGGGGAAGGGTTTCCTTCACCAGCACAATTTGGGAAACCACATGGAGTCTCTGGGCTGGGGAGGGCAGTGGGCTGGTGAGACACAAGCTGGTGGGCAGCTGCAGGATTCTGCTTCCAACCTGCCCTTGGAGATTTCTAGAAGTCCACAGCCAATGTTTGCAATAAAAGAAGATGTCAGTGAGCAGAACAGATGTATGGCAATGGGAGGGACGGGTCTGAAATGCCGTGCCCTGCAGAGAAATACCTGGACAGTGAGACCTGCTCTGCACAGCCTGCAGCATCCTCCTGTCCAAGTGCTTTCCCTGGCATGGGAAACAGGCTGCTGAGCTAGTCCACGTGAAACATCCTTGCTGCTGCTGCTGTAAGCTGAGCCAAAGCTTGGAATTTCCAAGTGCAAAAAGCAGAGAACTGAGTTTTGCTCAATGCAGTTCGAGCTCTTTAGCTTTGTTCCAGCCCAGTGCTTCAAAATGGAACATTTGCAAAGGAGACGGAGCTTTGTTCATTGAGAACTGTGGCGTGCTAACTCAGCAGCAAAGCAAGGAGGCAAAAAAACAGCTTCTGTGCTGGAAACGGGCAGATGGAGCTGCTGGTCTCACGCGGTGACCATCTGAGAATGCAGAAGCAGCTCTTGGATGGGGGCAGCACCAAGCCCAGAGGCCACAGACCTGTGTGTAACCCTGTCCGGAGCTGGAATGGTGTTTGTGAGGGAGACCAAGCTTTGTGCTTAGAGTGAATTGCTCAGGAGCACCCTGGGTGTTCTGGTCTGGGTAGAGCAGCTGCGCTGTCATTTTTAACTCTTGGGCTCCCGGTCAGACAGGCAGAGCTGAGCTGAGAGATAAACTGCTTCCTGCTGAAACAGTGCAAGGTGGGAACAGCCCACCAGCTGACTGTTCTCAGCTCATTAGATGATGAGCACCCACTGTCCCCGTAATTATGAACTCAGACCTGCAGTGACTCACCTTGTTTTTATTGCTCCACAACGCAGTGAAAAGGAACATGTAAATATTTTAACTGATTCTTCAGGCAAATTCTCGACAGGATTACCTTCACCATCAGCAGCCAGATCAGCTGTGGTCTGCACCTTGAATTTAAAGCACTGCATGAGCTTGTTTTATTCTCCCTAAAAACATGTGATTAAATTTAGCAGTCCAGAGTCATACACAGAGTTATGATCCAGTTGATGCACACTTCCTGGTCTGCTATATCGAATGCAATCAGTACATACAAATCCATGTTGCAGAGAAAATGCAGAAGATGCTCTGCATGCTCTACATCCTCAAAGCCACTGCAAAGAAGTTTTAATGGTCCCTGAGCTGATTTTCACGTCGGTCTGCATAAGAGGAGCATGTCTAACAGCAGCACTTCAGGGCACTAGCAGAATGCTTCTTACAAGCACACGTTTCCCTGTGCTTATCTATTTCTATAGAAATCAAGTGTTTATGCAATAGAAAGTGCACATTCATTGCGTCTAAGTAGAACATTATCCAGTGTCAAGAAACAGCAATGTGTCCTCCCAGACACTGGAGAGGTGCACATTTCCCAATCCATGCTTTGACTGTTAAAATTATTTCAGCATGTGATTGTGTTTCCTGGCTCAGAATCCTTTCTCCTGATGATAAAAACCCTCGTTAACACAAGCCTACTATTCTCACTGTTATTGTCTCCATACTTCTGACTTCCAACACAGTTAGAGCTAGAAATGTTTCCGAAGTTTCAGAACCAAAGCCCCAGTACCAACAATTTCCTTTTCTGCTTTGCTGACAACGTTGCCATGAGATAACTTCTTCAGTTGCTTCATTTCTTCAGGCAGGGTTTCTAAATATTAAAGGTGAAACAAAGCTTAATTTAAAAGTTATTTCATACTCAGCTCTGTGTCTGAGTTCACGGTTCTATGGTGTCAACACATCTGATTTCAAGGGAAAAAAAAATGCCTTTGGCCAGGAAAGTAATTTATATCACAGCAAAAGCAGCGGCCCCAGGGAGAAATCAAGCACAAAATAAATGTATCTGTTCCCCAAGAAATGTGCAGTCTGTGTCAGCAGGGACAGAGCAGAGGTTCCTCTGCTTTGCTCCTTCTTGATAACTGCAGCAATACAGATGCCAGGCTGAGAGTGTCGAGGCATTTCAGGACAGATTCCTTTTTTTTTCCCCTACACCAGCGCTGCTTCGTGCTCACCCCAGTGACGCTCAGGAGCTGCCTGATCCTTTCAGGTATATGGGGCCCGTATCATGCAGGCACAGAATTTCTCCATCGTGCTGCAATCATCGTTCACCCAGGAGCTCAAATCAGACCGGCAGCGTCTTGGCTGTACGTCAGAGGTGGACAAAAGGAGGAGTGCCCTTACGGTGGCTCCCAGGGCAGCACAAGTTGTGCCTGGAGGCATCAAGCTCCTTCAGGGAAGTGAAGGCCATGCAGGAGCTCTCGCTTTTAGGATGCAGAACATGCAGAATAACCCCGCAGCTCTCAAAAGCACTCTCCTGTTCTTGTGAAATTACAGATAAATGGACTTACCACAAATGGACCGCGTCTGGCTGCAATTTGGGAAAAGACTCGTTACAAAAAATAGGTGCAGATTCACCCGGCCAGGTTTCACTACAGTCCACAAAGAAGCATGCTGCAGTTGCTTGATGCATTACAGAAATCTTTGGGGTGTGCTGGAGAGGATCCTACTGTTCTAATCAGGTCCCCAAGACAAATGAGCATTTAGAGACCGGTGATTCTCGCCCGGTCCCACATGCCGAGGCAGCCACGCTGCTCAGATCGAGGGCAGATGTGAGACGCACACGGATGGAAGCTGAAGGAGAGATTTGCAATATTCTGGCATAAAACGACTGCTGGAGAGATAGAGTCTGTGATTTCAGTAGTTTCTTATAACTTGGGAGCAAGAATAAAAGTCGGCAAGATAAAGTGCTTGGTTCAGTGAGTTGCTTGGATCCCAGCTCCGCTGCACCAGCCGTGCAGCCAAATCACCTCCGGGGCCCCCACGCTGTTTCACTGAAAGCAGAGGGGCCTTTGGCAAATGATGCCTCATCTACCGCAGCTGCTTTACTTGGAGCCATGGAACCATCCCACAGAGCACGTGGGCACCGATCCCTGTGAGATTCAAACTGCACAAGCCACAGGGACTGCTGCTGTGCAGAACGCGTTCCCCAGCGCTAACCACGGCTTTCCTCCTGAGCACAAGTAAACCAGACCGAATCCAGAGAAGTGCACAGCTCAGCTTAAACCCTGGGCTGACACCAGAAGGCTGAAAAAGAAAAAGTCATCCTATATACGAGCATCTGAAATGTGCTGAATGTACTCTGTCAAGTAGGTAAAGAGTAACATCTAGTGAGACTTCGTAAACAATTTTCAACTTAAAATCTGCTGTGTAATAACTAAAACTTGAAGAAACAGAAGTTTCAACAACAAATTTTTGTCAACGCGATATAAAGTAAAGCAAAAATAACAACTGATGTAGCTGAAAACACCTCATTTTCCCCAAAGGCAGTAGGGTTCTTCTCGGTTCCATCCTACTCCCAACGCCTTGGCACCATCTGCGGGAGGGACAAAGCCAGGCTCCGAGTGGAGCAGTGCCACACAGGGCAGCTGGAGCCCGCCTCCGCCCTTACCCTCTGGGCTTGCAGGGTCCTCCCTGCCCACTGTTGTGGCGGCTCAGTACATCTGGACACCTCTGGCCAGCAGGACTGGGGGCACACGGCAGCTGCCATGCAGCTGTCACTACCCTCCCACTGCATCCGTGCTTTTTTCTGGTGAAGTTTGAACTACTCTCCATTTAATTAGTCCCAAATTAAGGCGGTCAATTCCAGCAGCGTTTGAAACCACTCCAGCTAGTTCTGCTGCACCCATCTCACGGCAGTGCACATGGCTCCCAGCTGTGCTGCTTGCACAAGGCTGCTGTCATACTCTCTGTGAACGAGCTGTTAGAGTTCCTAAGGTATTAAATGATCATAAGGCTGGGATAAATTCCTGACACTAAAATTGTTCTCAGCTTGAGTCTGAATTCCTGGGAGAAGGTAACTTCGTAATGAAAAGTTTCGGTTATTCCTGGCCTATCTATAGTCATTCTAGTAGGTTATTCTGCATGCCACAGTGGATTTGTGCCAGAAAAAATGGGGAGCTAATTACGCTGAAAGCATCTGATGTACAGATAAACTGTAATCAATATATGCAGGGAAAGACAACATCTACAGCAGCATTGCTTCTCCTTGTCTCAGCCGCTTTCTGCTAAGCCCAGGAAGGAGCAGGGTAAGAGGTCACAATGCCACTCGTATGCTACATATTAAATATATTTAGAGAAATATTCTGGCTTTTGCAGCTGGCTTGTAAAACTTCATGGTGACCCTATTAAAATCAACCCCTCTGCCAAGGAATGGTGTAGTGCTGTGGCCAAGGAAGTACCTAGCAAATTAGTAAAGCTTTTGGTGACAGCCGGAAGAACCATAACGATCAGGGCCCCCACCCCACCTAACGTCTGCCACATCTCTACAGGAGCCAGACCAGCAGATTTCCACTTGTAAGCAGCCTTACCTAGGAGATCATCACCTAGGTGACTGAATTTAAGGGGCAGGGAAGGCAGCTTGAGGATGCTGCTGAGCCTGGCAGGTGTGTCTAGGACACAGATGTAGCCCTACAAAGGCAAAGGGAGGGGAGGGCACGCCCATGGGGTGTCAGCGTGCAGCCAAAAAAAGGAGGAGCTGCTTGGGCAGAGAGCTGCTGAGATCACCCCAGTGGGCTGGGAGGTACGGATGGGTGGGGCTGTGGTCACTGCTGCTCGGGCTGGCTTATTCCTGGCACCCTGCAGCAGTGCTGCAGCGGGGTTGATACGAGAAAGACACATGCATCCGCTGCTCATGGTGGTCGCACAGTGCTGTCCTCCCTCTCAGTCAGCTGTGGGTTTTATTGCCACTTGTAAAAGTGATCTCTACCAGGATTTCTTACTGCAGAGTTCGTTCTGCCTCCAAAGGTTTCAATTTTAGTGCAGTGCTTCTGGAAAACAGATGATTTTTGTGTTTGCTTTTCTTTTATATCATATTATTTTTGTAACATGTTTAATAATTTACACGCAGTAGGTTTTGTTGTCTTAGGCAGGGCTGGAAGCAGGAGGATGGGTGGGATGCAGAGCTCACAGGCGCTGCTTGCTGCCCAGGCTGTCGGGGTTTGTGCAGGAGGTGCAGGAGCCAGGAGCCGCGTGACACGGCGGGACACCGCGCTGGGACACATACGGGCTCCAGCCAAGCCTACTTGGTGTCAGCCAGCATCCCACTGGTGGAGAGAGGCTTGCATCTGCTCAGCATCACGCTGGGCAAGCAGTGAGAGGTGAAGACGGAGCAGCCACAGCCCTAAAAGCCTCCAGGCAACTGTGTCCACCATTATCCCCCTGCCATGGTCCTCCAGGCATCTCACCCAGACCCTGTGCAGAACATGCTCCAAAGCTGGCAGCTCCCTGGGCATGGGGCAGACCGACCACGGCCCCTGTGCTATGGGTGCTCTGGGAGCTGCATGAGCTGCCGGCAGTTTCCAGGGGTAGATAAAACAACTTGTGAAAGAGTTTCCCACAGCAGAGCTAATTCATTAACATGGGTTCACGAGTTGTTCTCTGCTTTATCAACAACCAGCTCCCGTGATCACCGCCACGGCTTGGAGAAGGCCGACGTTTCAGACTGCAGGAGACAGGGCTGGGGGGGACCAGGCTGCGGGGACAGCATGTGGCAGCACAAAGGGGAGTCGAGGGGCAGCCAGCATGGGGGACACGGGCTCCTGCTTGCAGATTGCTGCCCTTTTGCCATTTCTGCCCATTTTGGTCACCAGAGAGTTCTTTGGACATGAAGTGCCTGCCTACGCAGCAGGGATCCCCGCCCCAGAGTGGGAAGGAGAAGATCAGCCAAAGAGGGCCAAAGGTCCTCCTAATCCTACCAATTCACACCCCACCCACACCAGCCACAAGCAGACAAATAAAAAACATCTGTCCATTTCTGATTTTTTCTCTCTATATATATTTTTTAAATTGGCATTAAAAGGATCGCACCTTCTGATATAGATCATCTCCCACACCTGTACAAATAACTTATAATCCATCTACATCATTTACAACTGTACAGAGTCAACTCTGGGCACCGCAGACCAAGCTCCAACCCAAAGCATGGTCTCATGGCTTTGCAAGTAGCTGCCTGGCATGCCGGGGGGCCGTGAACCCCCCGCAGTGACGCCCCGTGAGGCGGAGGTGTGAAGACCACTGGTCACCCCCTTAAGCCCACTGTTACCGTATGCAGCAGCTCACAGAGGAAGAAGGTTGCTGGAAGGAGGTGTTTCTTGCTGTGCCTCTGAGCCTCCTTTCCAACCTCAGCTCCCTTCAGGCTGCTGCCTAAGCCTGGCAATGGGCACCTGCGGTGGGCACCAACAAGGTTTCATTTTTGAGTGGTGGTGAAAAACAGTACTGAAGAACCGAACACGGCTGCTGAGATCTCGCAGGTTTGTGACTCCTGCGTGGGGACGTTGAGGTTGGGGCACTCTGGAAATGGTTATGATGCTGTTGCCCAACACGACCTTTCAAGTGTTGGTGCTGGTCTGGGGATGAAATGCTTCTTGGGACCTGGAAGCTCTTTGCTAAATAACTGCTCACCCACCGACAGCTCTGGAGTTGCTTTGCCCCCAGGAATGTATTTCAGTGCTAGTCTGGGGCTGCAAGGTGCATTCAAAGCGAGAGTGCATAAACCCTGATCTTGGGACAGGCAGCAACACTGCCTGCTGCACGAAGGTGACGGTGAGGGACAGCAGCAGGAGGGCTGCACAGGGCCACGCCAGCCAGGACAGCCCTGGTCTGCAGCAGTTCAGGGGAGGTATCTTCAGACTTGGATACCTGGGCAGAGGGGGGCACCGTGCTCCAGGGACTCCCTGTGGGTGACAGCCAGAGGCAACTGGAGGAGCTGCAGTGCAGAGACAAAGCTGAAGGACACTTCCTTCGGGCCAGCACCCCTGAGTGATGGCAACCCAGGTAAGGAGCTTCTGGGAGCCGAGAGAGTAACAAATTATAGTGTCATAGAAGGGTTGGTCCACGTCCCCTCCAACGTGAATTCACGGAAGACTCCCTGGAGACACCACAGGCATCACACCCACATTCAGAAAGTCGACATAGACACACCGTGTGTCTCCCATTATTTCAGTCAGCCACAAACCGGAGTGAAGACGGGGCCTCTGGCATGTTCATCCGTAGAACTGGGTTGGTTAGAGCCCATCCGCAAAGCAGGCTGTCTATACCATGACAGCAGCAGAGGAAAGGAACAGAACGGTCTTCCAGACGTTCTGCCTCTCCGTCGGCCCCTGGAGCTGCTTCTCGGAGCAAAGCACTGCCTGGGCAGCCTGAGCTGCCCTTACCCAGATAACCGGAGCCAGATGTTCTACTGGATTTCCCACATCCCTGTTTCACACCAGCCATCGTTATCTTGTGTAGCCCCTATGAAATAACAGCAGGTTTCCCACCGGCTTTCTGCTCCCAGTTGTGGTTAGGCTTGCAGTGAGGTTTCCTGATGCAGTCAGTAATTTGCCCAGATACACCATCCTGTGACAGAATGAAGAGTTGGCTGTGCAGAACCCAGCACAACAAGTCCTGATCCCCTGCCAGGCCAGGAGACACCACCACAATAAATACTACCGACAGCAACTGCTCTTCGATCCATAAGCACAGCAAGCACCATCACTTCAGCTCTATTTTCCCTGAAATGAAAAAGCTCGGAGGTTTTTCACGACTAGTGCAAAAGGTTAAAACTCTCAGTTCTTCAGGAAAGCTCTGCGCTTGGCAGGGGGTCACCAGCTGTGGTCATCACTGCCATTCCCCAGCGCATGGCTGTTCTCCCTGAGCCCTATCCACCTCTGCCTTTGCAGCTTTAGAAACACCATCATAGTTGCAAAATCACTGTTGGCAGCTTCTTAGTGTGTTTTCTTTTTCCATGTCTTCTATGATGACCCAGATGTCACACCTTTCACATCAGCTTTTTCTCATTTCCTTCACTGGATGACACCTGCAAATGTGTTGATGGGCAACAGCAGAGACTTGGGCATGTATTTCACAAGCCCCACATCCTCTGCTTCATGCAGGCTGAACTTCATTGTCCTTGTCTTCTGCAGGCAGTAGCTGGGCTCGAGGCAAGGAGACACTTCAATGCTGCAGGAGTACAAGAATATATTTAGCACTTGTGGGCCAGAGGGTGATCTCAGACCTCAAGTCTGTGCTCTGACAGCAGAAGGAGGGCTGTCACACTGAGATGCGCACCTGCTTGTATGCTCTCAGCCTGGTTTTGGCTGGGAGGATGAGCTGATGTGTGTTCGTGTTTAACCACAAAACCGGGGGCCTTAGCTTGGCTCATTTTGATTCTCAGAAATTCACATTTTACCTACTCTCCACATGACTCATGGAACACGAACCACAAACCCTGGCTGCTCACTTCCAGCACATCGTAGGTCACTACGACCACTATGGCCACGTTAATCTCTGACTTTTTAACAGGGCTGAATTCTCTCCCCCTCCTTTCAAATGCTTGAGACACCCCAGTGAGGACTGCAGTCAGCCCCACTATACAATTTAGAAGATTTAAGATCTTGGATGTACCTCTCCTTCTACTGCCTGAATGATGGCACCTTAATTAAAATAGAAGAACCATTTTTTTTCACAATGTTATCCCAAAATGCAAAGGTAGGAGAGAATGACTCTGCTGTGCTCTCCCTGGAGAAGCAACGGATTTATTCATGGGTCTTTTGTAAACACAACCATATCAGGGCTAGGACTCCGTGGGAAACACCTCGGAGGCCCTTCCAGGGAGGGACATGAGTTCAGGAGTGGGGTGCGCGGAGCCTGGCACACTCACAGGGCACCCTCACCTGATCACGTTCCTGTAGGTCCTTCTCTTGTCCTTGTCCAGACACACTGCGAAGGGCCTCTGCTCTGTGCTCCTGATTGTGATGTTGCGTGTTTTCAGCCTGTTTGCCACAGCCTGGGTTGAGAGAAGAGGAAAAACCCAGTGAGTGGCTCACGTGCTGCACAGTGACCAGCGGCAGGTACGGAAAGGACAAATGGCAGGATGTGCAAGGGACAAATGTTATAACAGAAGAGCACTGGCTATGTGAAAACATCAGCTGAGAAGGCTCCAGGGCAGCCCAAAATGACTGAGGCACATTGCTACTTATTGCCACCCAAAGTGCAGGGCCATGTCCCTGCAGGTCAGCAAGTCCTCTGCTGGACTCTCATGTAAAACCTAAAGGAGCCCTGTCTTTCAGTTCCATCTCTCTGAGGCGCTGGTTAGATTCACTGACATTCCTGCTTCTTGTTCATTCTCCGTTAAAGCATTGCCCCAACAGCCTCTGGTGGGTCCCGCAGGGACTGACACAAGCGGTCTGCAGAGGACTGCAGCTGGAGGTGTGGAACTAACGGGGCTGATCTCAAAACTGCAGACCCTCGCCCATACCCAAGCAGAGCCACGATGACTGGTGCGAAGCTTTATTTCTCCACATCATCACTGGGGTCACAGAATCACCGCGACAGTTCAGTCCTTCAGGGTGTCCTTAGACAGGGTTTGGTGTGGTATTGAGCAGCAGGGGCAGCATTTGGGCTTTGACTCGGGAAACTAGACTTTTCCATGGAAAACCCAGCGCGGGATGGCCCCAGAGCCTTCCCCTCCCCATGCAGCGTTCCCCCTCACCGCTGTCGTAATGCTTTCCAGGTACTGGCCAGCCCCTGCACAGCCACTTACTGAGAAGGACCGGCCCGACAGGTTGTTGATCCTCACAATTTCAGTGATGCTCACATTCAGGCACATCAGATCTGCAACAGAAGCAGTGTGTTAGACTCGGACCATGGCATGTTCTCAGCTCTGCTTTCAGTGCGCATGGTGCCGAGCCCAGGTGATGGTTTCAGCCGAACCCCAGGTGACAGGGAGCCCCAAGAATGTCATCCATGAGAAAATGCACAACCACGGGCTGCGGTGACACCAGTATGTGTACGTCATTGACTCAACCCCGCAGCCCTGGCACAACGGGCACTGAGTACTATGGTCAGATTCACCCTGTGGAGCACCAGCAAAGCTCCTTCGCTCGCTCTCAGCCCAGAGAACCCACCTTCAGCCTCGTCAGCAGGAATGGCTTTCATCAGGAGACCCGTGGAGCGCAGGGACACTGACACATCCTTCGCCCGGTCACTCACCACGACCTGCAGGGAAGGCTCTGTTAATTCAACCAGGCAGAGGGGTTGGGCTTGGAGAGCTTTGGGGCAGCTTTTCACAAACACAGGGTTAGCTAGCAGCCTTTTAAAGCTCAACAGGACCTCTCTGTCCTCTCCTGGAGTGCAATTCCAGGGGAAAGGAGGAGTGCCAGATCACTGCTTTTGGGAGATCTGTGCTGTGCTTGTGGGTGGGGGCATGTTGGGCTGCCCCGAGCCCCACTTACCTTCCTGTACACTACAGTGAGATCCATGCCAGGGCCATCCAGGGTCGTTTTCTTCTTGGTTGGGTTTACCTCTGCAAGGGGGAAACCAGGAAGGATTGAGGTTTCACTCACCCCACCCATCTGAGGTCAGAGGACAGTGGTCCCATGGGACAAGTCACCCCATCCGGGGTGGGTACACCAGCCCCTCTCCTCGCCTGCAGCAGCTGAGGCTCTGTGTTCCCAAAAGGGCCGGTGAGACGGACTCACTGTAGGGTCTGTGCTCAACCACAAAGGCAAGTGCAGATTCACAGCACCACAGAATGGCTGGGTTGGAAGGGACCCCAAAGCCCCCCCAGCCCCAACCCCTGCCAGGGGCTGGCTGTCACCCCCAGATCAGGCTGACCAGGGCCCCCCCAGCCTGGCCTCGAGCACCCCCAGGGATGGGGCACCCACAGCTGCTCTGGGCAGCCTGGGCCAGGGCCTCACCGCCTCTGAGTAAAGGATTTCCTCCTTATATCTGACCTAAATCTGCCCTCTTTTGGTTTAAAACCATTCCCCCTTGTCCTATCACTATCTGCATCCTTTGGCTCAGACACTGGGGTGCCAGAAGTGACCTCCATAACAGACCAGCCTTCAAGCACCCTTGTCCCAGCACGTGCAACTCCTGCTCACTGGGCAGTGAGGGCTGCTACCCAGGGCATGGCCCTGCTTGCTGCAGGCTGAGGACAAAGCGAAGCTACAGCAGACAGGATCCCCCATTTGGCAGCCCGAGATGTGGGGTTCCATGGGGAGGAAACGCACCTCTGGGGGAGACGTTGTCCTGCACCTGGGCATGCAGCTCCGTGAGGAACACGTCCTCAGCTGGCTCTTGTGCTGGGTCATTGAAGAAAACCTGAAAGAGAGGAAAAACGCTAAGAACAACTTGTCCTCAGTCACTCTGTGACATCACAGTGGGATTGTGACTACAAAAGGTTTTCCTGAGCACCCCAGTGTGACATCACCAAAGGGAACCTATGACCTCATCACAGCAGCTGGGGGAGCTTCGGAATGGAAGGAATCGATTTTTCCCTGCTTTCTGCAGCCCAGGAGCACAGCACACCTTGCCCAGGTGCACGGCACCGGCCAGCAGAGCCATGGCCACGTCCCTTGCCACTGGGTGTCACTGCACGTTCACAGATGTCTGCTCCCAGACACCCACCCAGGTCTGGGGGAGCAGCTTCCTGCACTGACCACTGACCACAGACCATGGCTGAACTTCACGCATGTGATTTCTCTCTGCTGCACCTAAATCAACTGGCCATTTCAGACCTATGTGTTATTTACTTTTCATGGTCTTGTTTTGAGCAAAGTGTAAGGTCCTGGCCAGCTTCTGCCAGCTCTATACCCAGCTCCTGTAGGGCTTGACCAGGAGCTTCCAGGAAGGCTCTCTGCAGCCAAAGAGGAACGCTGTGGTCTTAACCAAAATTGCAAAGCAGGCTCCGTGCTTCCAGATGAAGCAGGATCACATCCCGTATGACAGCAGGGCAGTTTAGGTGCCTCTATCTGCAAACCATATCTGGAGGCAGTTCCTCTTCCCCTGCTTGAGTCACCCACTCTCTCGCCTGCTCTTGATTTCCATCTTTGAGGAGAAATGAGTAGAACAAAATTTCACCAAGAAAACAAAATCCCCAGCAACTCAAGTTGTGAATCAGGTGCTTACATATTAGATGTTCTTAATTCAAGTCTTGGTGACGAATATAATTACCAAAGCTCTTCCAGCTCTTTGCAAGCCACATCCCACTTGGTTCATGAAATGGCTGCTCCTTGGCGCAACAGATCACCACGTTGGCTACAGGTAGCTTAAAAGGAGATACAGGCCATGGTGCCACCTTCAGCTTTGAAGGAGGAAGGAGCTGGTATTTCATGACCAAATACAGAAGTTCTTTGCTCTCATATCAAAAGCCTGGTCTCACCCTTACACCATTTCAGACAAAAGCAGGCAGGAAACAAAAAAAAATAGCATTTCAGGGAACCCTGCAAAACTCCTGCAAGGTACAGGCTGAGCGCTGCCCAACGCCCGCTGACCCCACGGGCCTTGCAGAGCGCTGCCAGCAGTGGGGAGCAGGAACTGGCAGGGCCGCAGGATGGCACGGGAGGCGCAGCACCCACCTTCACCGCGTACACCTGGAAGCAGATGGGCTGGGCGCCCATGCGGACATAGTAGGCGATCACGTCGGTGATGAAGAGATCGGTCGCAAGGTGCTTGCTCGGAGAGGAAGGCTGGGGGGGAAATCACAGCGTGGGTCAGCACGTCACTTCACAAAAACACTGCCACAAAGCCACACGCCTTCCTATTCGATTAAGGAGCAATGAGCTCAGCTGCTCTGCCACAAGCAGGCAATGCCAGTGGGAGAGGCACCCACCTACCAGCCTCTTCTGCAGGCTATTGGTGGTGGCTCAAACTGCCAGGAAATGAGAGCCAGGGTATTTCAGCAAACGCCTCATTTACATTTGCTTTCTTGAAATTCGCCATTTCCTGTCCCTTGACCAAAAAAACCCCATTGTAGCAAATGGGTCTTGTAGGCTGGGGCAGTCAGCCGCTCGCACCATCCCCAGCTGTCTGCAGGGTGAAAGCCTCCATCCAGAGCACACAGGGGCTTTGCAGGCACGGGCTCACTCCCACAAGATTTTGGGACAGGGACCAGGCTTGGGCAGTGCTGAGAGGTGGGAAGGTTTCCTCGTACCATGGTGGCCAGCTTGGGGATCATGTGGCACAGCGTGTTGATGTTGCTCTCGTACCAGGGGTCGGCTCTGCCCAGGTACCCGGCCACCTCGCAGAGCTCCTCTTGGCTGGAAGCAGCGGGGTTCTGTGGAGAGACGCACAGCTCAAGGCATGACCTGGCCCCCATCCTCCTTGCCTAAGTCACTCACGGGGGTGAGTCCCTGGAAGCCCCCTGCTCCTCCTCCAGCAGTGACCGGACTCACCGCCGCTGCCAGCGTGCTCGGCTGCCCCATCACCGGGACGTAGTAGAACTGCAGGTTCAGCCTTGGCGTCAGGAAGACACGTCGCGTTTCTCGCTTCCTTAAAAGGAAAAAATAAATAGCCGTGTCTCAGAAGTGAAGGGGGAGGAAAACAGGCCCTGGTCCAGGCTGGGCAGTGCCAGGAGGTGACAGCGGCTCTGCAACAGCAGCACGCTCCCTACCCACTCGCCCCATGTGCCCAGTGAAACGCGACAGCAGGAATGCCCCCATGCTCCCAAATCCAGCCTGGGCAGCTGACGGCATGTCCCACGGGTTGGTTTTTTAGGGAGTTAGCGATTTTTTTTCTTGCCTTATTTTATTGGGTTTTTTAGACTCGTTTTATGCACAGAGGGGAAAAATTCCCCATGTGCACCATTTGGGCCATGCAGTCAGCGGAGACGGCAGCTTTTCCCCATAAGGGTGGTGAGGCACTGGAACAGGCTGCCCAGAGAATCTGCGGATGGCCCATCATTGGAAGGTTTCAGGCACTGGCATCCTGATCTAGAGAAGGCTGTCCCTGCCTATGGCAGGGGAGTGGGACTGGATGATCTGTGAAGATCTCTTCCAACCTGAACCATTCCACGATTCATTCTAAGACGGACGCATTCAGGTGCAGAACACCCAGGTTCCGTCCTGTCCCGGGTCACCCTGGATCCCAACCCATCCCCAACCACCCCGGCTGCTGCAACTGAGTGAAGCCACCTCTCCATCCTCCCCTTCCCCAGACGAAGCTGCCGTGGTCGGCAGCCACTCACCGCAGCGAGTGGTAGGCTTGGGCCAGGCGCCCCAGGATGCGGTCGTCCCCCAGCAGCACGACGCGGGCAGTGTGCAGCCTCAGGAGCGGGGCTGCGGGCTCGGCGGGGATCCCCGCTTTCCTCTGGGCCTTGGCTGCTGGTTTCGCCCCAGGACCATTGCTGCCGGCCTGCAGGAAAGCCACGCTCTCCAGTGGTGATGGCTTTTTCTTAATGCCTCCCTTCCTCTGGAGACGGGATTGCTCTGCGTCAGCACTGCACGGGGTGAAGGGATCCTCAGGTGCTGGTGGCAGGTCCCGCTCGATGCCGCTGTCGGTGGAGAGCACGGAGAAGCGGGTCTGCTCGCAGCACTCGCAGTCCGAGATGATGTCCTGGATCTCAAAGTTGTCCAGGTCCTGGCTCAGGTGGTCGGGCTCGCAGTTCTGTGACAGCGGGCGGATGAACAGCACCAGCTCCTTCCCTGTGGGCAGGAAGAGTTCAGGGAGGGGAACGCAGCCAAACCCAGGCTGAGCCCTCGTCCTGCCCCAGCTGCCCTCTTCTTGTGCCAGCCAGGGGGCCACCAGCAGGTCCAAATCACCCTCTCTGCCCCATTTCTCAGCTCAGCATCGCTCACACCAGGTGCTCTGGGTGCACCTCGCAGGGGTGCCATGCTCTCCTGCAGCGTTTCCCCCCAGCTCCCCAAGTCCAGCCCTGATGCCCCACTCACAGAGCTGGTTGTCTTCTGTCCAGAGGTGGAAGCTGATGTTGGGGTTGGGCAGTGGGGTGCCCTGCAGCCCTCCCAGGGGAGCATCGCCTGCGGGAACAAGGGTGCTCATAACACATGGCAGCAGGCAGTGCACAAACCCCACTGCTGCTGGCTGGAACAGTCCTGAGCCCCCCCAGGGCTGTCCCACCCCCTCCTCTTCTGGCAGACCCGAGGCTGTAATCACAGCCCTCTGCTCTCACAAACTGTGCCTTGAGAAGGTCCCTATGCATCTTGGGGAAGGGAGAAATGAAGATGGGGAAACTGAGGCATGGGCAGGTGAAGGACCTTGCTTTGCTGCAGGCAGCAGAGGGGTTGCAGAATGAATAATGGTTATTCTAGCACTCAGCCTCCAACCCACGTGGCAGGAGCTTCCTTGGTGATCTCAGCTGAGATGCAGGGGACCCCCTGATTCCAGCATTGCTGGCGGTCTCTAACCCATCAGGGCCCTGTGAGAAGCAGCAAGACCGAAAGGAGATATGGTCCTGCACCTCTCCCTGCACCACTGGCTGCTCTCTCTGTGCAGTGGGACAGCCCCTGGCTTTTTCTGGGGACTGGGGTGGGACACAGGGAGCTGGCACCAGAACAGTCAGGGATGAGGGAAGTATGACCCCATTTCCCTCCAGCATACCCCAGATTCGCATGAGGCACTGTGGCAGATGCAGACATTTGTCATAGTCCGTGTAGTCCCAATGTCACCATGCTGTGACAGAGAGCTGGGAGCAGGTACCAGCATTGGTGCAAGGTTTTAGAGAGCAGCACACAGCATCTCCTCACATGGACCATACCAGGGTCTCTTACGCCAGCAGAGAACTGTAGACTACGTCCACCCTCCCCTGGATGACAGGGACTTCCTGTGGCACCCTTTGCAAACGACAGGACTGTGTCTGCTGAACTCCATCCCCAACACGGGGCCACTGCAAGGAGCCCAGCTGCAAGGACCTGGGCTGAGCGATGGATGTTGCTGAAGTGGGGGCAGCGGGGAGGTGGGGATGGACCATGGGAGGGCAATGGTGAGGACAGGCAGCAGGGCTGGGGCCTCACCTGGTGGCGAGGAGCCGAGGATGGTGTGATAGATCTTCTCCAGCCTCTCTGCGTGCTGCGCGCGGCCTGCACCCGCCTCGCCTCCCGTACACTCGACGGCCGCCACCACTTGCTGGAACCAGTGCTCGACCTCGCTCAAGGGCATACCCTGCCACGGAGATGCTGTTAATGCCCCGAGGGGTGAGAAGAGGGGATGCCCCCCTGCAGGGCATCAGGAGGGGGCACATGCACTCTGTGAAAATGGGCTCACAGAGCAGCCTGTATTTCAGCCCCAGTGCCCAGCTTTGCTGTGCAGACCTGAGGATTTGAAACCTCTGGCTGCTGCAGCAGCAACATTGCTTTATATTTCAAGTTTTTTTTTTGTTTTTACACTAGCTCTGCTCATAGCCCAGCCCAGAGACACTGGGGCTGCTGGGGATGGAGACCAGCACCCAGGAACAGGGGCCGTTTCTCCACTTGCCAAAAGAAGCTCCCTGCTCCAAAGTGCCAAGCAGGAGGAGACCACTGGGAAACCACACGTGGTGCTGCAGAGGGGCTGCTGGTTACCTGGAGCCTCATCCTCAAGCCGCTGATGTCGCAGCCTTCGCCCAGGGCCGCCTGCACAGCGTGGGTGATCACGCAGCACATGCACGCCCGCGGGCTCTGGGAGGCCCGAGCCGCCTCCGTGTCGGCAAGCAGCGCCTTGCAGATGGCTTCGGAGAGCAGCGCCGGGTCAGCGAAGATGAAAATCCTGCATGGGGTGGGTGGGTGTGGACAGAAGGAGATGAGAAGGAGAGCTGAGGACTCCCCGTTACTGACACTGGGACTGGTGCATGGAGCACACAGCTCTGTTGGCCCACACAGAGAAAAAGGGTCCTTGCAGATATACCCCTTCTCCCCCCAGGGAAGTACCCTGTCTCCCAGAACCATGGAAATAAGTTGGGATGTGTGGGAGGAACATGCTCCCCGCAACACAGCTTGTTTGGATGCCATCAGACTGCACCCCTCAAGACCACGTCCCGCCACGTGGTTTGCATCCAGATCGTCTGCACGTCCAGCATTATCTCAGAGTGCAGGAAAGGGACAGATTCACTACAAAATTAAAAGGCTATAGAAGAAATAAAAGTAATAACGCATTCAAAGAGGTCCTACTCACTTTTCCTGGTAAGGGTATGGGTCACTTTTAAGACTTTGTTCGGAAATCACCATTCTTTGGTAGAGCATTCCTAACAAAGGCGAGAAGATCGATGCACAGGAGTCAGAGCAGGAGGCAAAACAACCCATCCCAGGCCATGGGAGGGTCTGCCAAGTGGGTCAGCACCGGGCAGGAGGGGGAGGTAAGAGCCAGGAGTCAGGCCCTGGGTTAAAAATAGCCAAGGACAAAGATAGGCCATGCTACAGAAAAAGAAAACCCCTTCTATTCAAGGATAATTTCCTGTATTTCCCTTTCTTTGTTTAGAGGATTATGAGCGCAGGAGGGGAGCTGGGAGCAGGAGGAAGAGCCTGACTGCTGGCCACAGCCTTGGGGCCACATCAGGGAAAGGGCTGGATATGGAACATGCTAAGGGCTCTGTCTAGGAATCCCCCAAAACCCAGCGGCAGAGCAGGGGAGCGTCATACCTGGTGCTGTTCTTTCCATCTTCAGCCTGACAGCATAGTCCAAACCAATGGTGCAGAAAGGCTTGGGCAGGGTGAGCAGCTTCGTGCAGAAATCATACACCCTGCTGCAGAGCTCGTGGGAGATGCAGGGAGCCTGGGGAGAGGAAGGGGCCGGTAACGAGGTGCCACAGGCAACAATCCCAGTCAGACCCTCCCCATGGCACACCCTGGGATGGGGGTCAGCTGGAGGGACCTTCCCTCCCAAACATCCCCCAGGTGCCAGTGTCTCAGCCATGGGAAATGCCTGTTTGTGTCCATCCACGGTATTCCCAGGGCTTGGCTGGGATGTTTCAGTACAGGAGCAGGTGGGCCCTCCCGTGCCTTCAGATTTCCCTTGATTTTGCCCCAGAGAAGCCCACGGGAGGTTACCTTTATCAGGGTGTACATCAGCGTGTGCAGCAAGGGGATGATGTAATGCCTGTAGTCACCTCGCTCCGCCTGCAGGACCAAAGGGCACTGTCAGTGCTGGGGCACCCACTCCTGGGCTGTGCCAGCTCCCGGCTGCTCTGGGTGCAGGGCGATGCTCCCAGGGTCAGGGTGGGCTCTGGGTTGTCTCCATGGACCACTGAGGTGGGCAGGGTGTCCCTGGGTGGATAGGTCCTGCCTGGTGGGCTGCCCACATTAGCCATGGACCACGATGGGTGGGTGGCAGACCACCGGGAGCTGTGGCACATGCTCAGAACCCGCAGCAGGAGAGAGCAAGCAAAAGTTTTTATGTGAGCTCATTGGGGAGTGCCTTTCTGTTGCGAAAATTCATGTGGGAATACAAAACCTCTGGGAACCAGGAAAAGCTTGTGTTGTCTTTGATGGGTGTGGGAGCAGAGTGGAGAGGGAGGAGAGATGCTCCTGCATCCCTATACCAGGCTGTGGGAAGCCAGCTGGATGCTTCCACCGCCTGGCCCAGCTCTAACACTGCTCCAGCAGCAGGAGCAGCCCCAGATAGACCTGGAAAAGGGATTTCCACCCCAAAAACCTCAGGGAAACTCATCACCAGGGAGCGGGCAATGCCTTATCTAGGTTTGCCCTAATGGAAATGGGGCTGCTTCAGCATGAAAGTGCCCTCCCGTAGCTCTGCAGAACAGACACAAAGGCAGCTCAGGGCTGCCAGATTCTTGCACCGATGCTGCTGGTGCTCAGGGTCTACCCCCAGCACCCCTTTTCAGGGATGATGCACTGATGGATTGGAGTTAAATCGAACCGATGGCAGCAAAGCTTTAGAAATGATCGACAGAATGAGTAATACTGAATTGCTGAGACCAGCTCATATCTGGCCAGAGCCCCAGAGGAACTCGAGCATGAAATTGCTGAATTATTATCGGCGGTTGGTACTGAGTGCTCAGGGCTGCTGCAGTGCCATGGGACTGAAAAGAAATAATGTGGCACTGATTTCCAAGAAGAGCTTCAGGGAGACAAAGGGAATTACAGACCAGGAGGCCTGACATCCCTCCTGGGCACAGCAGCAGAGAGATAACAGCTACAATGGGGAGGGCTGACACAGCTTCTGCAGGGTAAAGCAGACCTCAGTCCCCAAGGGGGAATTCCTGCACCCACAGCCAAGGGTGATGCAGGCGTTCCTGCCCACGTGGCTGTGCAAAAGCCACTAGGTAGGATCCCTGCCCCAGGCACTGATGGAAGCTAACCTGCACGACACCAGGGAAAGCCTGCAAACAGCCTCACAGCCGCTGGAGAAGGCAGGAGAAAAGATGAGGATGCTCAGAGCGCTGTGATGTGCACAGGGCTGACAGCAGCCAGGGTGTGACAGCGAGTGTGGACGGAGGGAGGTGACAGCCTCTGCAGAGGGGGCACAGCAAATGAGAGGGCACCGGATGAAGCGAGGCACGCTCATAAAGGTGACACTGCATCAAACCACAGAGCTGGGGGCCACAGGGTGCTGGGGGTGCTAAAGGTTTGCTCGAGTTCAGAAAATGACGACAAGAATGGATGAAACAAAAAATCCCTCCCCGGGTTTCCGTCAGGTGCCCTCGGGACAGGATGCTGGGCTTGGTGGCTCTGGTCTGACACCCACCCAGGAGGAAATGAGTGTCGGGGGGAGAAATTTCCACTCAACCTGTAACCATAGAGGGACGTGAGGGACTTGGGGGTGGGCAGAAGTGCTCTGCATTTTGGTATCTGGAGGCTGCAAACACCAGCTGACCCTGGCTATGAGCCACAGTTCCCAACCAGGCTCCATGTCCCTAAAATTTCCTTACCTGGGGCTTGCCAAGCCCGGGATGGACACAGCCCCACAGAGATGAGACTCCACCCCGAGGGGCAGCTGTGAGGCAGCACTCACCCTTTCCAGCTCTTTCACCAGGATCCTGACCAGGACGGAGCTGTTACTGGGGTTCTGGTCGATTTTTTTGTGCAAGGTCCATCGCAGCATCCCTGAGAAGCACAAAGCAAGAAAGAGGTGAGGCTGCCCCGCAGAGCAGCGATGGGAGGGGAGCAGCTTGTGATGGAGGAACGGGGAGACCTGGGCACTGCTGCTTCAAAAACAACCTGCCGGGATCACTCTCACAGCTAAACCAGGCTCCTCCACCCCCTGCTTCAACCAGTGACCCTCAGCAAGGGACAAGGCACACTGCTGTCCCCACTGGATGCAGCACTGATGCCTCGAGCACTGGCAAACCTTTGGGAAAGCATCCCAAAACCTTGAAACTGGGGAGCTGGAGAAAAGCAAGGCTAGGCAATGGGCTAAGTGACACCAGATGTCTTTTCTGTTCCCTCCATTGCTCTGCTCATTCCTGCCCCAGACAAAAATCAGATTTAATTAACTGTAAAATATTGCATGTGCTCCAAGTAAAATCAATTTCTCAAAATCAATTAAGTTCCCCAAAGCTGTAGCAGTCCACTTGTTGGGTCAAGTAGAGCTTTATTCTCCACCATGGCGACGAAGGGATTTCAACTGACTCTCTAGCAAGGAGCTGAGCACGGCAAAGCAAAACCCCCCCAGGGAGGGACAAGTTCAAGCACTAGAGAGCTGGATGGGGCTGCACAGTGGGTTGGTGGCAGCGGGCGCTGTCCCCACGTCCTCACCTCGGTCGTGCTGGCAGGAGGGGTGGTGGCCGTCCAGCTCTCGCAGCAGCGTGCGGACGCGGCGCAGGATGTCCGACTCCACCTCTGCAGGGACAAGGAGGGGGTGAGCGGCCGGGATGGCAGCCCTGGGACAGCGGCACCCAGGGGCGGGAGCAGGGAGCGATGCGCTGCTGTGGGTGTGCACCCTCGGCGCGTCCCTCGGGGTCCCTCGGGGTGGGTACCATCAAACCTGGCCGAGCGCCGATGGCGCAGGGTCAGAGGCAGGGGGACAACTGCACCCCGTGGGCTGGTGGCCCACAGAAGCCATGCAGGAGAGCAAAGCCCTCCCGCAGGGACGTGGTGGCAGAGAAGCTCTGCAGAGGGCTCTGAAGAGCTGCTCCTCCCTTGTTGAATAAAAAAAATCACGCATTAAACACAGAAGCTAAAAGAGCAAAAGCACAGCTTGGCACTGCGAATGAGCAGAACCACCTCTGCATTTTTGTACTGCGTGGATTCGGCCTCACCCTCGCCCTCCGTGGGAGCACCCTAGTGACAAGGTCTGTTAGCCTCTCCCAGCCCACAGCACCCAGCCATGGCCTCAAGCACCCTGAGACAGGGACAGAGCGTGGTGACTGCCACCCGCTCCTCCTGATCGTCAGAGGAGAGCAGCATCCTGCTCTTGGCCAAAAATAAATCTGAAAACCTCAGAGCTGATTTGGGGTATGACTTGCTGGTAGGGTGAGGACTCATGGTCACAAGGGAGCTCGCATGTCAGCGCTGACACTTTGCAGCTGTTAAAGCTAGCCCTGGAAGCACGTGGGGGATCGGCCGGGAAACGCAAGTTCCCTTTACTCCATCATGACCCAGATCTGTGTCCCTCCTTGCTCTGCGTTCTCCTTCCCCACCAGCAAAAGGACATTTGCTCTTTTCCAACATGAAAATCATTACATAAAGTCAGGTGTCATGAGGTGACACTCTCCTGCAGGCTGGAGCAGTCAGAACACGGCCTGATCCCGGGCAGGACCTCAGTACCCAGGGCACCCTTCCTGGGGCAGGATCCTGCCTCCGAGCTCACTGGCAGGTGACCATGGTCAGCAGAGGCTGATCAGGTCTCATCTGCACGGCAAAGACACAAGCGAGGAGCTAAGGGAGCTCCAGACACACCGCCCCATCCATAGGGGATGTCTTTGGGCATCGCTCTAATGACTGCCCTTGCTGCCCTGTTCTGCTTCTGAATTTACCCAGAATGGGTTTGATGAAAAAAATAACAGAGGTTTTTGCTTGCTCTTCCCGCTATGTCTGTCAGGGCAGTCGAGGTGGCACCCCAGAGCTGCCAGCACTCCCACCAGCGATGCACAGCAGGGAGGCAGGAGCACTTTGCCCTCCCCAGCACCTTTGCTGCTTCCTCAAGCCCAGCTCCCAGGGCAGGCAGCATGACCAGACCCACAACCAGACGCTTCTGCCCTCCCCAAGCCCAGGACTGCAATGCTGTGAGACCAACAAGATGGTGACCAGGGCACAGGGGCAGCAGGCAAGAGCTCTGGACGAAACAAGACTGGGAAATGCAAACGTTAAAGTATTGGGGATGGCCCATTCCTGAGTTCACACCCTGACAGCCAGAATAGTTCTCACACCCACTGACTCCCCAGGGAAACCCATGCCGTTAAGGATGCCTGGGCAGGGGATTCGTGGAATTCAGCTTTCTTCTGCAGAGGACCATTGACTGCTGTGTCTCCAGTCAAGGCTGTGCTAGAAACAACCACACGTTTGGGTTCAGAATTATTCAGCACGTGCTGGCAAGGCTGCGGGGGTGCATGGGGAAAATCCCACCTTGGTCAGCATCGTTCATGCCATCATACCCACACAGGGAGAAATTACAGTGCAAAAGTGTCCTTTGAAATGAGATTTTTCTCAGTTGGAAGCGTTATTTGAGGAAATGTGAAAAATTTGCTCTAGAAATTTTTATCTTCTCTCCTTTTCGTTTTTCCCGCAGTGACTTGGTAAAGCTCCCCATTTTCTCTGTTCGTTGTGCACTAAGGAATTACACACCACCATGGACAATATGGAACTTCCCCTTCTTTTTATTTGTGTATCTTTCTAATGACTACGGGAAGCTTTTCCTGAGCGCTGGTATAAATACTGTGTCCTTTTTCTAAATCAAAGCGACTGCAGTCGTGATAAGTTGAGGTTTCTTCATGGGGAGCACTCGCTCCAACACAAACAAGGTACACTTTGATCTATAAATGCTCTCAACCTACCAGCAACACTCAGAAGTGGCTTACAAATGAGAAGAAAAATAAAAAAAAATCAGCACTGATATCCTGGTGATAAAACATGCGATTGCTTTAAAACCCGAATGTGCATGGCTTCCAGACCTGGTGCCACACTCCAGCAAACCTTTTGGCTGCTCCTCAGCTGTTCCATGCCTCAATTCCCACCTGCCCAGCAGGGTTTAGCAAAGCCTCACAAAGAAATTTGAGGTCCCTCGATACCACTCTGCACAGTGACCATCGATCTCATTAGATATCCAGGAATTCATGGGGGCGGAGGAGCCAGAGGTGGGGAAGGAAGGAGCTCGAGCACCAGCATCACCCACCTGCGCTCTCCATGGCTGGGTTGGGGCTGCAGCAGGGCACGGCTGCAAGGGTGGACGAATGCACGGCTGCTGCTCACTCTGCACGGGCATGGCCTCGGGTCTGGCGTCTCACCTGCAAAAAGCACAGGGCATGGTCAGCTGGGGCTGGCACCAACAAAGCCACGGCAGGCAAAGGGACCCCAGGGTGGAGGACGCTTGGCAGGGAGGCGGTGTCCTAAGGCACATCCCAGGCTAGTGTTTCTGGTGCAGAAAGGCTCGGCTCAGAGCTGAAGCCAGCAGAGTGCTTGATGCAGGAGGCCCCTGAGAACGAGCATCGCCGAGCAGGGCAGTGCCAGGAGCCTGCTCCTCCCCAGGATTTAAGAAGAAATGTTCAGGTGAAGTCAGACTGAGTCCAAAATGCAAAGTGCAACAGGACTAAAAATAAATAAAAAATACAAGCTGAATCTGCCTGTAACATGAGCACCCAGTGCCCAGCACGGCAGCGCCCCCAGCAGCCCTCTCCCCACCCATGGGACCCTCAGTCCTCCAGGTCCCTCCAAGCACAGTCAGGCCATCAGCCCACACTCTTGCTCATGTCTTTGCTCTATTTAGGATTTGCACTACCTAATTGATAGATTTAAGACCCACCTCTGCCCACAGAAGTCCTAAATCTGTAAATATGCATCACCAAACCCAGCAGGCATGGCAGGAGGTGGACCGGCACTTGCAGGAATGCTCCCAGCCACACACAGCTCGTGCGCAAGAGCATCCTGCTCCCAGCTGCTCCCAGCAGCTCATTAAAGGATTCCTGCAGCAAGGGAAGCTCTCAGCACCCACCCCAAAACCGCCAGGACTTTATTTCTAGGGCTGGGGCTGGCATCGAGCCACCACCGCAAATTTCCACCTCCTGCTGGGCAGCTCCCGGCTGCAGGCAACTGAAGGCAGGGGACAATAGAGGCAGGGACAGGGACTGCTGCAGACCGAGGGCTAACGACAGCAAAACCTCTGCATCTCCTTGCATGGCTCAGCCCAGGGCAGAGGGCAGGGAGATGCCACCCCCCCCAGCTCGGCTGATGCTGACCTGGGAGCTGCACCCCTGCAATGTGGACATCACAAACCCAGGATGCACGGTGGGGCAGCGGGTGACTGCAAAGCTCAGCAAACAACTTCTCTCCTGTGGGTGAGTCGCAGGGGTGCCCACACGTTTTCCTTCCTGTGGTGCAGCCCTGGCACCCACCCTGGCAGCTACCCCCTGTCCCCATCCCCTGCCACCTCCTGGGAAAGCAGGGCCAGACCCTCCTGAGGAGGTAGTGAGGGGGCAAGAGGCTCACACCTCGTGCTGCTCACACCTCAGGGCTGCCTGGCTTTATTTTAGGGGGGCTGTCACACTCAGGGCTTCCTCCCCACTGTGCTTTATCTCCTCGATGACGGAACCATCTCAGATCACCGGCAACCGGAGCGCACCGTGCTCCTGACCCCTCCTTGCCTACGAGCACCCAGCAGCACCCAGCAGCACGAAGTCACTGGCTAGCTGGCTGCCATCGTGCCTCTCAGAATGACATTTCCTGCAGGAAAAAAGCCCCCGCACGGGGCCGGGTGCACGCTGGGCTTCTCGGGGCCCGCAGAGGCGTCCGCCGAAGCGTAACACAGCGGCTGCTAACGGCGTCGGTGGCTTTCCACATCCGCACCCTACCTGCCCACGCGTGGGTGGGGAACCGACGTGCCAGCGCTCGCTTTCCAGATTTAGAAAAGGGGTTGGGGTGAGGCGAGTGGCACCCGGCCCGAGAAACTTCACTTCTTGGTCACTCGTTTGCTGAAGAAGTGCTGGCTGCCCTTGCTGTGCGCTGAGGACTGAGGTGGGACCGGGTGTCCACCTCTCCGCTCCAGGGATGTGAGTGTCCCAAGGAAATTCAACATAAATCACCAGAAACTAGTCCCCAGCTTATTTGGAGTCCAGCAAGAGGACAGACAGATGTTATAATAAAGGAGGCACAAAAGGACATAGGGAGAAAGCTTAGGGTCAGTCAGGTTCCCACCAGGCACCAGCTGCTGGTTCTTGCTTATCCTGGCCATAACCAGCACAGGGACCTAACTGGGCAAGAAAATCACTCATTTTCAAAGGGGGCATTTTAAGCCTGCTTTGCCCCCCAAGGGCTACCAAGAGACAAGGAGGGAAGGGACATGGGGCTGAAAATGGGAAGAGACGGATGGCATCAGGCCCCTGGGACATGTTCACCCTCCCCGGCAGGGATGCCAGGGATGCCTTGCCCTCTGCACCAACGCGAACCCAAACAGGGCGAGAGCCGGTACTGTAACCGGGGATAAATTCAGCCTTTGTGCAGAGATTTTACAGACAGGAGCCCAGGGTTTTTTTTTGTTTTGTTTTGTTTGTTTGTTTGTTTATTTTTGAACAGCAGCAGGGAGAGAACACATTTTGCCTACCTAAAGCAAACACAACTGATGCGGAAAGACGGAGGCACCAGCCTCCATGGACCCAGTGCTCCTGGCCTGCCATCCTTCAGCTGAGGCTTATGGCTGCCATAGCCACATCCCCCGTTCCTCACCCAAACAGATGTAGGCTGCTCCCAAGTGACTTCTGAGCAGCATTAATGAAGCCAGGCTCATCGGTGCCCGGTGATAGTGGCACCTCTTTGGTTCACGCCCCTGGAAGGAGGCTGCCAGCCCCTGTCCTGAGCTAGGCCACGTGGGCTAGGAGTCCTTCGCCATCACTGGAAGCCAAGTGTCCCTGCAGGGCCACAAGCACCAATGCCACACTTAGAGCTGCTGATCTGGGTGAAAAACCATTTTAGCAGAGGGCGTGTGCAACGGCAGGCACGGAGATGCCATGTTGGTGATGTCACTCACTGGAACCCAGTAATGGAGCCCCCAGCAGTGTGTCAGGCTGGGACAGGATCCACCCCCAACACCCACGCCATGTCCCTCTGTCTTGCCAGGACGCAGCAGTCACAAATGAAGAGACCCAATGCCACACTCCGTGTGATGCTGGGACCTCTCCTTCCCTGGAGAGGATGGAGAGGGACATCCCGGCATGCAGGGGACACAGGAGTAAGTCCCCTGATGCTGGTCCCTTTGCCATCACCATCCCTTCTGGTCATAGACTGAAGGCCCTGGTGACAGCCACCTCGTCACCGTGTCCATAAGCCCTGACCCACATGTGCTGTGAGCCGTGGCTTGCTCTGGCACTGCGTAGGGACAGCTGGCACAGAGATGTGACTGAGGTGTGCTGCAGCCCCTCTCCGACCCAGGTCCCCTCTCCCACATCTCACGCCGTAACATTCTCAGCCAGGGAACCAAAGGGGACCTCAGTGGACCTTCAGCATCAGCTATGTCACATCCCGAGACCCCAACACAGCAGAGGAGACTGCTGCTAGCACCCGTGTCAACGCAGCACCCAGGAAAGGCGAGCACAGGACATCGGACCCCCCAGCTAGAGACACCCCTCTCTGCCCTCCTCATCTCTCCCAAAATGACCGATCCCTGATGCATGCAGGGGAATATTTTTCCCATTTCTGGGGAAAAAAACGCTTGGCGAACTACCTCTGACCTGCAAGAGAGGGGCCATGGGCTTTCCTGGCAGCCCTGCCCAGCAGGCAGGGTCCCCCATCCCACCCAGGCCTACACCATCCCTGCTGTTCAGGGGGATCATGCAACCTGTCCCCAACCCCAGGCACACTCACATCCCCTTGTGTCCTCCCAGGTCCCAGCATCACCGTGGGGCATGGGGACGGTCCCCACAGGCTCACAGCGAGGAGGAGGAGGAGGGTGCGATGCAGGCAGGAGCCAGCAGCGAGGCAGCAATGCCCTCTGCTCTGCGTGCATGTGTCAGAGCTCGCTGCTCGGTGGCCACAAGCCTACCCCAAACAGGAAGGGCTCCCAGGCCCCAGGCAGCACACATGACCGTGGGGCAATGACAGCTGAGCTGAGGGGAAATGTGACAGCGCAGGGTGTGAACGCCGGCCCTGCAACAGCGCTGGCGAGAGGCAGAAGCTGCTCAGTTCCCTGATCCACACCACTCCTCTGCTTTCAGCCCCCTCCTCCCCGTGCATCTCTTCCCTTCCCTGCAGCAGACACAAGACACATTTCATCCCGTAACTGGTTATTTTGCTGTCTGCCAGCTCAGCAAGACCAGAGGCTTCTCTGCACTCATCCCACTTCTCTGCAGAGCTGCAGAGCCCAGCTTCCTCTCTGCAATTCTTAAAATACCCATGGCATCAGCTGCATTTTATTTCATTTGCAGGAAAAAAAAATAAAATAAAGGGTGAGAAGGAAAGTCACATTCCTCCCTTTCAATACCTACAAGGTTTTCAGAGATAAAACCTGCATGACTCAAAAGCCACCTCTCCCAGGAGCTGGGATAGTTATGGGTTCCATCTGGCTCTATTTATAAAAATGAAGAACTTTGCAGTGAAAGCACAGTTTGCCCCAGAAACACGTAGATAAGATCAGAAGCTAAAGAGGTCTGCAGCCTCATCTTTCTCTTCCAAACTACCCAGGTGTCAGAGACAGCGTGAGCAGAGCCTGCTCCACAGCACCCACCAAGCCACCCTCTGCGCACCATAGGCTTCACGGGCAGGCCATTGGCCCCTGTGGGTCACCAGTGCATCAGTGCCTGGGGACCCAGCCGGGCTGCGTTGGATGCTCTTGCGCTCCATGAAGGGGAATCCTTGCTCCCTGAGCCCTCGGTAGCCCCTGATGGGTTACTTCAATTACAGCATCCATCTGGGTGTCAGAATATTCCACCCGCAGTCCCAAAGGGCCCAGCTCCAGGCTCAGCACCATGCTGCCCCATGTCTGAGCGCGCTCCTGACCTCCTCGCAGCCCTGCCTAATGATGCCTCCAGCCTCCACCAGCCCTGCCCTGGCACCAGGCAGCCCAGGCAGGCAGGTCTCGTTGGGCAACAGCATTGCCTCCCCAGCCCCAAGCACACGTTCAGCCCTGAGTGGCGTTCGATATGGGCATGCATGGTCTCCCCAGAAGACCCGCTGCTCTTCTCATGGTCCATCAACAGCTGGCAGGAATTGCTAAACACACAACCCTCTAGACTAGGTGAAACACGAGGCACAGAAGGAGCCAAGCAAAAACACCTGAAGCTGTGGAAGAAAACCCGGAGCCAGATGGGAAGCCCTTGGGAAGCTCACTTGCTCCATCCTGCCCTGGGTCCCCAGCGCACACGAGCGTCCTTCGCTGCCCAGCACACCCCTGCTTGGGTGCTGAGCATCTCTGTCCACAGATCTGCTGACCACGGCCACCCCCGGGAGACATCCCCTGTCCCAGCTCACCCAAGGGTGCAGGGCAAGCTGCACACCCGCTTGCTCTCCCTGAGTTATATTTAGTCCCGCTCCAAAGACAGCCTTCTGCAGCCCTGTATTTGGTTACAAACTCAGTACTCGGGTCTGTCTGAGGCTTCCTGTGCCCGTTTATCAGCTCAACAACAGACGCAAAGAAAAACCCGTGTACAGCAGAGGAATGGGGTAGGGAAAGCCGTTCCTTGGCGGCACTCCTCCTCTCCCTTCTCCCCATCCCACCCCACCCCCTGCCCCGATCCCAGCCCTTCCTGTTTCCGCAGCGGGCATCCTGAAGCAGACAGAGCAAGGAAGGATCACACACATACCATGTGCAGCGGTGAGCGAGCTGCTCTGCGCCGGAGCGTCCCGACGGGAGACAGGGCGAGCACTGGGCCATGGCGGGACATGGAGCATGAGACGACAGATGTCCCCAGAATGGAGCAGAGCAGAACTCGCCCCCCCCTCGCTGCCCTCCCCCTTCTCCCCACGGTTGCCTCCAAGCCAGCTCGGTTATGAAAGCAGCACAGCACACACCTCGTCTAACGTTACCGAGCGCCAGGCAGCCCGCGTGTCCTTCCAGCCCTGGCGAGAGGGACTGCAGCGGACGTGAGCCACAGGCAGTGCTGTCCCTGCGGGAGTCGGGACCTGTCTGCCTGATATCACAGCCCCCAGGCTGCTCAGACCTGCAGTCAACAGACCCCAAAATCCCCAAATCCCCAACTGCTCTGCTGGGATTCAGGACCACCACCTGCAGCAAGACAAGCCGATGCTGTGACGAGACCTACTAGCACAGTGCACCAGAACCTCCCGTTTGTGCCTTCCTCTTAAAACACACCCACCTGCCAGGGGAGGGCCGCTCTCTTCGGCCAGATCCCGACCTCCAGCCCCACTGCACAGCTCTAGTAGGAAATTAGGATAATCCAGCCCCAGTTCGCCTTACCGTCCAGGCAGCAGCAGCTCCAGGCTCCTCCGAGGACCTGAACCACAGCCAGGGATGCACACTGAGGGCAGGCTCCATTTCCCCTTACATCAGCCACCTGAGCACAAGCTGCTGCAGTTAAAATGAAAACGAAGCCAAACTCTCGCTATGAAACTCAAAACCCACAAAAAAAAACCACCTGGAAGAGCCTGTGTAAGAGCCTCGTTTCTGTCCCTGTTCAAACAGGCTGCCAGGGTGGAGATCTGCAGGAGAAGCAGCGGGACCACGTGTGGTCCCTTCTGGACCCATCTCCCATCTCGTGGTTGCAGGCGGCTCCGATAGGAAGCCAGCTGCTCTCCCTCAGGCTCTCCCTGCCAAGGAAACGTGTCTCCAGCTCAGGCTCTGCTTTCCAGCAACACTTTGCTGCATCGATCGCTCGCCGGCTGCTCAGGCAAGGCACGGCCCTGCCAGGAGACCCACGCCTTGGAGGGAGGGGGCGGGAGGGACCCGATTCAGCTACAGAACACCCTCAGAGCCCGCGCTGCCGCAGTGCTCATCCGTCCGCCAGGATGGAACGAGCCCCAAAACCCTCTGCTAAAGCTGGCGTGGAAATGGAGCGGCTTCCTGGACACTAAGGGCTCTTTGGAGACTTCCTCGCCAACGTCACATTTCATTCTTTCTAAGGGAAGAAACGAGTTTTCCGGAAGCATCAGTTTTTTAGATTTAGCATCTCTCATTCCACTCCCGGAGCTGGCTTTGGAAAAACAATCGGAGGGGAAAAAATAAACACGTTCTAAAAACTTCTGCCAGGTTTGCTTGCACAAAGAGCCCAGGCAAGCGCTGTCAGCCCAAGGGGGAAATAAAAATGCCCTGCACAGTTCTGCACCCTACAGACTCTGTATCCCCAGCCGGGGGAAGGCAGCTGTGTGTTGGCAGCAAGTCCCTTTCCCCTTGCTAGGAAATATGGACGCAAGAAGCAGCTTCAGGGGGCATTCCGGATCTCGCAGTGTGCAGCAAACACCCCCAGCAGCACAAGTCCGGGCTGAAGAACCGCACCGGGGACTCATGAGCAGAACCCATCGCTCACAGCAGCTCGTGCCCAAACTGCGTTTGATGGACGGGGCTGTCTTCAAGGCATGCCACACCTCAAAATAGAACAACGTGACTCAGCCAACACGGCTTCTGTCTTCAGCACAGCCGTTAGCACCAGCAAAGCTTGCAAAAGCAAGAAAGCAACTGGAAAGAAAGTCCTAAGAGCCCCCACGTCTGGGTGCGGGATGCGGTCAGCATTAGGAGGCTGGACATAATCACACCAAGAGGCTTCCTGGGTCAGCTCATTCCTAAGCACTCAGAGAAGAGGAGCTGTCATTCCTCGTGAAAATTAGAGCCAAATTCCTCCCAGGGCTGGGCACCTGGGGCTGCCGGGTTGGATGCTGCTGCTGCCACATCCCAGCAGGAAGCCTGTGCAGTTATGACTGGTAACAGGGCCTTATGGCTGCTGCCACAGCTGCTGCGCCCACCCCATGTGCACCCCACGTACCAGAGGGTGGTGGGACTGCAGCGCACACCAGAGAGCTGGCGCATGGGTTTTGCACCAAGGTCCCTGCCCCCAGCGGTACAAGGTGGTGTCTGACATGAACAGAACTGCTCTGAGAGAGCATCTGTAGGACTCAGAAAGGGATCTGAGGCCATCCAGCCAGGAATGTGGGCTAGCTCAAACAGACTGTCGGGCAGACAGACAATGGGCAATGAAGCCTCATAGCTCTGCCACTTCAGGAAAGAGAGACTCACAGAATCAAAACGTAGAGCAAGCTATTTTGGGGTGGAAACATCATCACAGCTGAAGTTTATAGCAGTCCTAAAATACCTGATGTCAGGACAGCCCAGTGCCAGCCACCACAGCCCCGGAACCTCCGGGCTGCTGGCCAAGGCTGCAGGGCAGAGCCACGCCAGGCAGCCAGCCCAAGTCCCACTAGGACAGCCCAGAGGCTCTGTGGCACTGAACTATTTCCTCAGATCAAGTCTGAGAGAAAGCTGCATAGTTTGAAAAAATTCAAGTGACAGAGTTGGGTATACAGCTCACCAGACTGAGACACATTTTCTGCTGTTGCAGATGCAGGACATGCCCAGCTGTAAGGGCTGAATGATGCCCATGGATTTGGGCCATGCACAGAGCAACTTGAACTGTTTGAGAAAGCCTTGGGAGCCACGCGCTCACTGCAGGACCCAAGTACCAAATATGCACACACACAAAAGCTTGTGTAATGGTTAGAGGTGATCCATCAGCCCTTGAAGCCCAGAGGAGATTGTTTCCTTGCTGAGGCTTGGCCAAGAGGCAAAAAAAAAAAAAAAAGTGGTGCTGGGTTGTACAGGTGCCCAGAGAGCTTCAGATAAAGCCAAAGGATGCTGCCAGAGGATGCAGAGGAAGGGCTAAAACCTGCCTCATGCACACAGCTCACTCGTCTGCTTTAGTATTCAAAATTCAAACCCCCAGCTCTTCACTTTTTGGTTTCCTCTCCAGACGGGGCTGCTACACGCTCCGCGTTATCACCACTGCCATCGCTGTTTATTGCCATGTCGCAGCACTCAGGGCCCCCAAGGGACGGACGAGGCTGTGGGCCAAGGGAGGGAGGGCAGGCGGCCACACGACCGCAGGAATGACCAGTGCAGGAACGAGCCCCCGGCCAGCCACAACAGCAGCCAGGGCACCAGCAGAACTCGGGGGCACAAGTGGAGATGGCTGAGAGTGTCCCTGCAGCTGGGACTGGTGTCACCGAGCAAAATGAATAAGTATGAGCCAGTGCTGCAGCAGCCCCACATCGGTGATGTCAGCTGCTTGCTCCATCTGGGCTGAGCGGCTGCCAACGGGTGGGGGGCCGCAGATGGGTGCTGCAGCTGGAGCCCCACCAGCACCAAACTACCCGGGAGCGCTTCATGGGCACCAGCAGCCATCCCTGGGACCGGCTCCAGGGCAAAAGCTGTGTCCTCACCTGGATCACACCGTCTGGCAGGGCGAGCTTGCACAAACCCTCCCTTCCAGAAAATAAGCAGCAGGTTCCCCTTCCCCAGCCCCATCAGTGCCCCCTTCCTCTGCTCGCCCCAGGTACGAAAACTGCATTGACCCCATTCAGCACCTCCCAGGGTCCTTCACCCCGTGCCCACATACACACACACCGAACTCCACCAGCACTGCCCGGTAAACGCACAGCACCGGAGCCCCCCGTGCCGTGGTGCTCCCGGGGAGGTGCCGAGCAGCGGGTGCCTCCCGAAGGACCCGGGCAGGGACCGGCAGGAGGGCGAGCTCCTGGCTCCGGGCACACGGAGCCACGCGGTGACCGAGGCGGGCTGCACCTACCTGGGGCAGCGGCAGGCGTGCGCCCGGGGTCTCATCCGGCACGGAGGGGCACAGTGGGCTCCTGGGGCAGCATCGGGGTCCGCTCTGTCGGCGGCTGCGGCTGCAAGCTGCGAAGTGAAAAGGGAGGCTCTGGAGTTATTTCAAGACAACTTCCTCTTTCGGATTGAAGCCCCTTACGGAGAAAGCTGTCATGCACGGGTTGCGCTCACCCGGTGCTCTCCGGACGTGCAGAAGCGGGCAAAAGAGGACTGCAGCCTTGCCCTGCCCCTGCTCCCACAAAGCAGCCGCGCAGGTCGGGCTGCTCCAGCACAGCCAAAGCCTCCGCCCGGCCACCAGCGCGGAGCCGCCTCCTGCGGGGCTGCCCGGGCAGCGGGTGCCTGACGCTGCACACACAGCGCCTGCAAATAAACAGTGTTGCTACGAGAGACAAGGAGGAGTCTGTCCAAGTCAGAGGCTTTCCCAGCTCCAGCAGGAAGTTTTGTGCCCCTGCCAGCGCCGGCAGCTCGCAGCGCGCCGTGCACATCTGCTTCTGCACATCTGCTTCTGCACAAAGCCGTGGGACGGGTGTCCCCAGCAGCGCCCGGTGCCAGCGCGGGGACGCGGTCGGGGCAGGGCACACCCGGCCCCCGCGGGGACGGGGCCACAGGGAAATTCGTCACCGAGTTGGCAGAGGCCTGAGCCAGAGCAGGTCTGGTTGTGCTCAGCGGGGCGTCACGTTGTCACCACTCGTGACTTGGCAGCGCGGGCTGAGCCGAAATGGGGCCATGAAGGGGGGAGGCCCCAGGTGAGGCTGCTTAAGGGCCCCCCGCGCAGCCAGGACCGGGGCCCAGTTGTACAACGGTATTAGCAGACCCCGGGGCTGTGCTAGGTCAGCTCAGCACCCCAAGTGCCACCTGCATCAGTGCTTGAAGCCCTGAGCTGCTTTGGGACGAGGGGCGGGGGGGAGGGGGGAATGCACACGAGGGGCAGCGTGGGAACGGCGGCTAACACCGCATCCCTTCCTCCCTTCCCATCTTCTTTTACATGAGAAAAAACATTAGGTACAGCTACATACCTGGGCCCCAGATGTAAAAATAAACTACTTCCTTCCTGGCCGGCAGAGAAAGGCAGGAGGCGGCCGCTCGGCTGGCTGCCGCCGCTGCTTGCTCGCAGCCCCCGCCGGTGCCAAGGCAGCCCCGGGGCAGGAAGGCTGCGGGGAGCAGCGGCCGCGTGCAGCAGCGGCCGATAACGGCCGCGTTTCCCCTCGCCTGGGTTCATTCACGCTCGCTGCCATTCATGAAGGACCCGCGGAGGTGCCCTGGCTGCGCTGTGCCGTGCCGTGCTGTGCTATGGGCGCGCTGCAGAGCACGCCGCAGGGCCGGCGGCCCCGTGGGCGGTGCAGCAGGGACAGGTGGCAGGGGGCCTTGTTTGCGCCGGGCTTTTCCCTCCTAGCGTCAGAATTAGCTTCTTCAACACGCCGTGGCTGAGGTCTGGGCAGTGCTGTTCAATAGCTGATGTCCATACGTCCTGGTGCCACATTGCATCCGTCCTTCTGCAGCGCGAGGTGCAGGAACTCCTGCTGCATGCAGAAACTTCCATGCAGGAAGTGTTTCCCACGCAAATGCCAAAGCAAAGAGCGCTGTGAAGCCAGCACGCTGACCCAATGTGGGGGACTAACCCCGTGCACTAGCATAGGAGGTGCCAAGAGTGGCACCAGCTGTCTTGCACCCCTTTGCCAGCCATGCTCCTGCTTTGGTAATGCTCCACAGGCACCTCCCGAGCCCGGGACTCGCACTTGCTGCTGGACATTCTCACTCCTCCCCTCTCAGCCAGTGGCTTCAGGTCCCAAACCTTCACCTCCACATTATCTTGGTTGCAATGGGACCTCTCCCACCGCACAGCTACAGGAGGATGCCATGAGCAGCCTTGGGTTCCTCCTGTGCACACCAAGCAGCCCCCTCAGTGCCATCATCTTTAGGGTCACAACCCAAAGTGCATTTAGCTCAGGGGCCTTCCTGGAAACCTTCCCCTCCTGCCTCTACAGTAAGCTCCATCTCTGGCCACAGCTGGATTTCAGCATCAGCCCCCAGGTGTGGGGTCATATTTGCTCATGGCAACACGAGTAATGGGGAGGGAGCAGTTGGTTCCCCATATTTTCTGTAACAAGCTGATAGTAGCACCAGTGTCATCAGAAATACGGCTGGCCAGCACCCTGAGAACAGGACGGGAAACTGTCCAGCAGCCCCAGATAACACCAAGCATCCGCCAGCCTGTGCTGGGGGCAGCAAAGGGAAGAGGCAGGCCTGACCCCACACACAAAGACACCAGTCAGAAGACTGAAAAAAATAGGAAAGAACCAAATGAAAGCAGAGAGAGAACCTCTTGTGTGGAACCTCAGTTGCTGGTCGCACAGCTGCAGTCCCTGGTGATTTACAGGTATTACAGGACTACCATAAAGGGCCACGCCTATACAATTCTGCGTGTGCCTGGGATACAGAATGCCTTCCGAACCCTCCTTCTATGGAAGATCTGTCCAGATCTTCAAAGAGCTCACCTGAAGCACTAATTCAAGAGGGCTTTTCAAGCCCAAAGGGGAACTTGCTTCCCAGCCCAGGGCTTTCCTGCTGGGGAGCAGCACGCAGCCCTGCTCACTCCTGATATGGGACAGCCACCGGCTCCTGAAACCATGCCAGCGACAGCAACGGTGAGCGTGGTGCTGCGCAGCCAGCGGCATGGTGTTGCACAGCCAACAGGCCGTGACACGGTGCTGGGACCGGCTCCCTCCCGGCTGTTGCGCTCCAGCGCTCGCAGCTGCACCGTCGCCCCACGCCCACCAGCAGCGACGCTGGGGCCAGTGGCGATGAAGCTGCTTCTCCTCCCCATTGCAGCACCGCTGTCTGGCTTCCACCTTGGCCACTGCCTCACACTCCGCAAGTGCACAAAGCTCTTCCCCAGTCGAAGGGGAGCTCTGAACACTTCTCTTCCTGCTATGGTTTCTATTCACTGACAATTTACTTTTTCCATGCTTTAATTTTCTATCATTATGTGGCTGCTGTAATAACAGACCTAGCAAGTTGGCTGGGTTTCTGAGGGAAGCAGAGGTATTTGCACGAAGAAAAGGACGCTGTCTGAGCACTGCTCCTTCCAAACCACCCAGCCTGCAGGGAGGGCTCCCATTGGCAGATGGCTGAATCACCAGTGCTTTAGTCAAGGGACGGTTTTCTTCCAGTTTATAAGGGAGCAGGTCACAGGCCATGTGATATTTTTATGTCACATCTCTATTTCTCAGCCAGATTCTTGTTTTATTTTAACAAAAACAGAGAGGTTTGGGGTGTTTCAGGAGGAAGGGAAGCCAAGGAAACGACTTGTTTTGTGGTCTTCAGTTTGTCCAAACTAAGCCATCTTCAAGATTTATTTTTATTTTTGTCTTGAAAAAATCCATGGTAAGGAGAGAGAAGCAAGCAGAAAATAATAAATCATGGAGTTTTCAAGTCCACTAGGATAATTACAGGTTTGGAAACCCAAGCAAATTGACTGTGATAAGCCTGAGCAGACAGCTAGTTTAAAAAAAAAAAAAAAAAAAAAAAAAAAAAAAACAGCAGACTTTTCCTTACCATCCTCGGCAGAGACCAGCTCCCACTGCCCAGCGAGCCTGGCATCGCGCCAGCACCCAGCCGTGCAGCAGCCACCGCTGGCCGAGGTCATGGCCTGGGAGCAGGAGATGGGTCTGGGTGCTGCAGCCGCCCTGTGCCGATGGCTGCACGTGCTGCCAGCAACTGCCAGTGCCGAGGAGGAGATCAGCTGCTTGACACCACCTCAGGTGGCTCTTGGTCCAGATCTGAAGTGCTGCGTGCACGTAAGCCAAGGGCTTGCATTTCCGCTGCCCACACCTCCCAGGATCTTTTTCCCAGAAATGACAGCTCTCCCGTGGGTGCCAAGGTGACAGTTCTGGAATGAGATCAAATCCTCAGGCTTATCGCTTCTGCCAGCGATAGCAGGCAGCAGGGAGCAGCGCTTTTGATCACAGCCACTCTGCTCCAATTCACTCTGCGAGCTGATAAGCGGGCAGCTGGGCTGCTCCTCCAGCAGCTTGTCAGGCTCACGAGTAGGGCTTTCGAAACTGCTCCAGCTTCCAACCCACTATGTAAGGCAGGGCAGGGGCAGGTTGTTGCCTAACCCCAGGCTTGCTCACGGGGTGAGTCCCAGGGCAGGGCTGGACCCAGAAACCATCCAGCACCGGCACATGCACGGGCACGATGAGCATCCCTGCCCCTCGCGTGGCCATCGCTGCTTGCTCACCTGCCTGACCCAATCATTTCTGGCACTGACCCCATCTGGGTCCAAACATCACATCTCCTCCAGAGACCATGAGGCCACCATTTGGCATCTCTCAGAGGACAGAGGGTGGGGCGGGTCAAGGCTGGCCTTTGATACCACAGTGGGGCAGCAGTTTATGCGTAGGTGAAATACCTGCACTCAGCTCATTTCGCTTCAAATTCCGATTCTCCAGTGCGGTCACCATTCTCTGCTCAGCCTCACCTGTGAAAATAACTTAGATGCCCACTGCTCCATTGGCCATCTCATTAATGAACACATGGGAAGCCCCAGAGGTGCAGCCTCCTTCCTCCCCCTTCCCAGAACAGCATGGGTTCAATTCAGTTTGGTTCTGAGCAATCCCTCGTTCCTCCGTTGTCCCCGGGTACTTGCAAAGGGTTGGTTTGTTTGCACTGGCATTTTCCCAGAAATGGAATTAACGTTAGGGAGTTCCAGCTCCTCTACCTCTTGTGGGGGCTGGTCCTTCACTTGTCCTTCTCCGGCCTTTCAACCTCGTTTTTTTTCACCACCCATTCCCAGAAGTCCCTGCAGGAGGGATCCCTTAGCTGGTTCCCCAAGTACCTGAGCAGGAATGTCTTCATCCTGGGTGATTTTAAACATTTAATCCACCTGAGGACACCCCTCCTGAGCAAGAGGACCTAGCCGTGTAGCTGGCTCCCACCCAGAATCTTCACAGTTCAAGCAAAGAGCATGCACCTACCTGCTCTGTGTGGCCATATGTTAACAGCCAAACCATACCCGTGTCGTGGTGCTTACTGTCCTTAGTAATGCACTTTTGCAGGGGTGGATCTGTCTAAGGAACAGAGATTCACACTCCACACAGACCCACACACATCTGTAGTCTTCTACCGTACCAAGCAGGGAGAGCCCCTTACAAATCTGCAGAGGACAGGTGAATGCCCACAGCTGTATTTGTCATTTATGTTTCAGCACATCCACGTAGATACACACACAGAGGTCAGGTGTGTGCATGTTACACCGAGAATGCGTTGGCAGAGACAAGCAGGTAGGGGGGGATTACAGCTGTGTGGGTTTCCTGGCAGGGCTGCTTGCACAAGGGGTACTGAAAGGCGTGGAGGTGACGAACAGACGGCTCGGTTCATGCTAACCCGAGCCTCGCAGCTTGCACATTTAGACACTTGGGTCATATTGAGAGAGTTCAGAAAGCCTCTCACTGTCTTCAGCTATTTGTAAACACATCCTAATAGGAAGTGAGAAGGGCAAAGGTGTCCCAGCCTGCTTCTCACTGCGGTTTGTAGTCACCTTCAGCGGCTGTTAGCTACACCCACACATTCCATCAGTGCCAAGCATCAGTTCTGGGCTGCAGCCAGCCTGCAGCCGTCACTGCTGGAGCCACACGGTGACCTGGTCACTGAGATCCCCGGGACAGAGGGGTGAAGGCAGCGTTAGCTCTGCTCCTCCAACCCAAACTGTCATTGAGCGGGGAGACACGCTGCTGGACCCAGCCAGTGGGACGGGGACACGGAGCCCAGCCACGGCGTTGTCGGCAGGCCTCAGCACACGGCCCCCAGGCTGCTCACTGCCACAGCGCTTGTTTATCCTGAGCATCCCAGAGCAGGGGGCAGCACGGGAAGGCTGCTGGAGGGCTTCAGCTTGGTCCCACAAAAGCTGCCACAGGCAACTTGTGGCTACCAGGAAAGAGAAGAGAGAAGCTATAAGCCAGACATCTCCGCCCCTGCTCACACCCAGCCCAGGCTAAAGGCACTATTCCCCACCAAAGCATGTTTCCTTGAGCAGTTTCTGCTCAGGACAAATGTCTCTTCTGCTGTTCCTTCAGCAAGGAAGCAGGGACAGCAGCAGGGACACAGCACCCCTCCAGCTGCTGAAGGCTTCAGCCCTCCTGTCCGGGCAGCCTGACACGAGTCACATCACGGGGGAACCGCACGCCCCTGTGTCCCTTGGTCTGCGGCAGGAGGGGTTCTGGTGGTGGTCTTAGGGCACACAGAGGCAGGGGATGCTGCCTGCATACAGCCGCTGCTTCAATCCCTTGGCTGATCTCCTGGGGACTGGGTGCTGGAGAAGGGGCAAAGCTGGAGCTATGCCATTGCTGAGGAAAGTGCCCAGTGCCCCGTTAAAACTACCCATAAAACAGCAGCAAAAATGTAATCGGCAGCTTTAGGATTATATTTCAGCTGGGTTCCTGGGCAGAAAAACTCTCAATGGGCTGAACTTCGTGCCGTTTCTTCCAGGAATCTCTCACAAGAATGTCCTGTTCTCAGGCAGCTTAGCCTGGGCCACAGCTGATCAGAAGTCAACACAGAAACCAGCTATGGGAAAAAAGGCACCGTGGTACAGAAGGGTCTCCCCGCAGACCCCAGCGGGGAGGACGCAGTCCTGGCTCTCTGACTGATCTGTCTGCGTGTTTCTGGTTACAGGGGCCATCCTCAGCCTGCAGTTCACAGAGCCCTCCTAGAAAAACACTGCAGTCCTCAGTGCATGGGCTTGGCGCACCGAGCAATTAACTCCTCACCTGCAATGACAGCGTTTGTGCCCTCTCCCAGTCCCCGCCATGCCAGGTCTGGAGCTTTTTGTGAGCCCTTCGGCTTCCGAAGCAGGAGATGGATTCAGCAGGAGGTGAACTGCTTTGGCCATGGGGTGGTCAGATGGGAGACCTGATGCAAAAAGGGGGACGCGTCCAGCAGCAGGAGCAGCCTGGGTGAGGACAGGGTGTGTGAGGCTGACCAAGCCCCCATCTGTGGGTGGAAAAAGCATCTAAACACACAGCACGACACCGGCCCAGCGCTACCCAGGAAGTCCCTGCACAACATTACTCTTCTCCCTGAATTTTCCCTGCTAGGAAAACTGTTCCTCACACAGGCACAGGGAGCCTTGTTAACTTTTAATTGATCACTCATTAGCACAAGTGAGATAAGGACACTGGAGCAGCAGGCACTGCCAGGAGAGAAGCAGCCTCCCACAGCCAGCAGTGCTTCGCTTGCCCACCTTCGCTCTCGCTGGTCCTGAGCCAAGGCCGGCTCCAAGACAAACCTTTCTCAGACACTGGCACTGGCCAAAACCCTTCAGAAATGAGCAAAACTCTCAGCAAGCTTCCATTCTGTTCTAATTTACAACTGCCTGAAAAGCATTAAGCTGAATCATGAGCACTGGAAACCACCTGCTTTACCAGCCCAGCCCAGGGGCTCTGGGAGGGAAGCAGGGCAGGGAGTTGCCAGCAGAAGACATGCCCTGTTTTTTTCTTCTGCTTCTCCTTTTTCCTCCTGAAAGGTGCTGGATTTTGTAGTAAACCCCTCTAGGCCAGACAGACCCTCCCGTCCCTGGCAGAGGGTGAACCCAGCACCGCACGCAGGCTCGGCGGGCAGGGAGCCCAGCCGGGCTCCAGCCGAAGGTAACTTGAGATGCAGCGATGGAAGCACACAGAAAGGGGGGGGCAGTGCTGCTGGGGTCTGTGACCTCTGGCCGAGGAGACACCCTGGGCACGTTAATCCTGCCCCTGTAATGGCATGCAGGGAGCGAGAGCTGCCGGGCAGCCTGACTGCTCTCTGCTATTTCTCCTTCCAGCTGAGAGAGCAGATGAGCACCTCTGAAACACCTCCTTGTGAAACAGCTCCTGGAAACAGCCCAGTTCAGGCCCTAAACCTGAGTCACGAGGTCCCTGTGGAATCCCCCACCCCTTGGCAGCCCCCATTGTTGGTCTCTTCCTGCGGGGCACCTAGAAATGCCACCCATACTTGTCTACCAGGAAGGCAAAGTGCAAGAGGAAGGTTTGCCCTGGCACTGCCAGCAAACAACTTGTTGAGCATGAGGAAGGCATTAGAGGTGCTGAGCTCCACATGCTTACGGGCAAATCCCTGCTCCCAGGCAACGTGACCTGTGGCCACCCGACTGCCTGGGCTGCTTCTGCCCTAGCACACCAAGCCCAGCTGCAGGCTCTGCTTTCTGCAGGCAGCATCCTCCTGGGCCTGGCTGACCTCTGCTCACCTCTGATGGACTGTGAGCTTTGCAAACTTCCTCCCCAGCATGCTGATAGAGTTGAAGAAAATTCAACCTGAAGAAACACATCATTTTAGGGCAAATGTATTTTTCCTTCACCTAAGATGCTTCAGGATACATCTGTCACAGTATGGGAGCATCTGACACCGATTCATTCTGTTTTCCTAACCAGCCACCAGGTCAGGAACACCCAGGCAAGCATCCCTTCTCAGATGAGCGTTGGCTTATGCTGCTCTCTGCCCCTTGCACTAGAGCAGCACCCTCCTTGAAGCTCTTCAGACCTTGGCTGGACCCTGCTTGATGCTGCCTGCATGTGTCCTGCTGCTTCCAGGCAGTGCTGAGCCACAGCTGCTCTGGGGTGCAGATGTGACTCACAGCCAGCCCGGGTGACACGCTGGTGCCCGATGTGGGCATCCATGGTTCCTCGTGGTGCAGGTGGGAAGGAGTTGCGGGGGTCACACTGCTGAGGGTAAGCAGCACCTACGCACAAAGTGCCACTGGAGAAGACCAGAGGATGGAGGGTGACACCTATATGACGCATGGTGAGAAGCTAACTCACAGTGCGCTCCCTGACCACGTCACCACATCTCATCTCAGCAGCAGAGGTAGAGTCCAGCAGCTCCAGCTGAGGTGTCTGTGAGGTGACAACCCATGACAGTGGAGACATCACCTCCAATTGCCCCTGCACCAAGATAAATTAACACAAACCAGCCCCCAAGGCACATGTTTGGTACAGCCTGTCTCATTCAGGGAGTCACCATAAGTTGGTGTTCTCAGGCTGGAATGCCATCCACACCTCACCCACCACCGTCCCACAGACCAACTCGGTTTGGTGCTGTAGGGTCACCAAAAAGCACCCTCAGGTTCGGATCAGCCCACGTACAAAAGGCAGAGCTGGGTTTGTTCAATAGCCTAGGCTGAATCCACCCGTGTTTTTTTTTTTATCAACAGCTGGTTGCTAGATCTTTTATACTTACAAAACCCAAACCCTCTGCTGTGTGGCACTTCAAGGGTCAGACTTGGGCCCTGATCCTAAACTTTTCATCATGAACAGGTTTAGAACAAAGATCTTTCTGCTATGGGTTTAAGCAGGCATGGTCTTCTTCCCACCTTTTCGTCTTTAAAAACAAGAGAACAGAGAAGATTTGTGGGTTAGGGTTTGGGTTGTTGCTGTTGCTGAAGCTGAAATGACTTTTTTCTGCTTGTTTACAGCACACTGACCCTCACCCCTGCCAGCTAAGCCTGTCTCCTTGAATATCCACAGGAGAAGGGTGATGCCTGAGACAGACGAACATTTGCAAGTGCCACTTCACCGGAGAGAACTTCCAGTAGCAACAACTCCAGCTGCAATGCCTGCACCCCAGAGACACAGAAGGGCTTTGCAACAACCCCAGTACCCGGCTGCGGGGCAAACCCTGCCCACACGGACTCTGCCCATGGTGTCTGGCTCAAAGCACGGCTCGTGTGTCTGCAAATAACCCAGCAAAGGTCAGGAAGCCTCAGACAGAAGGGCTTGCAGAGCATGCCCTTCTCCTTAATCCAGCATGAAGCTATTTTGGGATTTACGGCATCAAAACTTGCTTTTCACTCGTGCAACAGGAGCTCAATGAGCCGCTGCAGGTCTCGATGCCGTGCCCTCTGGGACCCGGCTCACGATCACGGTGGCTTTATGAGGTTTTTCCTGCTCTCAGGTCAGCTGCTCTGCAAAGGACCAGGTGCACCCTGCCCTCCGCGTGGATACTGACACCAACACCATACTTGTACTTGAAATAAATCAACATTTAATATCTTACAATTACTTTAAAAGTTCTTTGAACAGTATCTTACAGATCAGCACAGACATGACACAGGTTTGGTAAGGCTGCACATATGTACAAGGATGGCCTGACGGAACCTTTCACTTCCTTCTTTTCAATTCCAGAAAACATCAGAGGTCAAAAAATGAGCCAGGATTACGAGTCCCTAGAGTTTGTGCTTGTTTTTCCTCCCCAGTGTGGAAATTCTCCTCTCTAGTATTTCTGTAGGGCCAGCTGAGACCAAAGGGGCTTGTATCATTAACAGTGGCTGGGATATTTTTAGCCACGGATGTAAAGATCACAAATAGCAATGTTTTGACAGGATAAGGTGCTATTTTAATGTATCGAACAAAAAAAACAGCTGTCAAATTTCAGCCCCATTTGAGATGATGAAAACAAACCTGTTTGCTAAATGAAATGTCAATGGGAAACTTTCCCAAGGGCGTGGAAAGAGCTGTTAAAATTTGCTTCTGATCCCTTGAGCCTACTGGGCTTAAAATACCGACGTGCAGAAGAAATGCACGCAGCAGCCTCCGCGTGCTTCCACACCTCCCCGCAGGCACCTGGTCAGAGAGGGGACAGCCCGCTGTCACCTGGCCGTGGCTTGGTGTCCCTGCTGAGAGCAGGGGCTGGACACTGCTCCATGCAGAAGCTGGGTGCTCCCAGGGGTGCTGCAGGGCCAGGGGAGCTGGGTCCATGCCTGGAGCCCAAGATGCTCACCTCGAGGCCCAGAGCAAGCTGTGTCCCGACAGCAGCAGAGGCAGCAGGGACAGGAAGCTCCAAACCCTTCAGCAGGGATGTGGAGGAGTCCAGCAAACAAGCCTGGCCCATGCTCCTCTGAGACAGCTGAAGTCCCCAGGAGCTCTGGCCTTTCCCCTGGCAGATTTAACCTTCAGTGTGCTGGGTCTCCTCCAATGTCACCATCAAGGGGGACACTGCTGCTGTGCCAACAGCCCTTGGGGACGGAGCCCAATCTCATTCTAACTAGCGCTAAGAGCAGATGAAACCCCACTTTCTGGAGGAGCCAGGGACCCACATAGAGCTGAGCGGGAGGGAGGGTCCTTGACAGATGCTTCCCAGGGAGCACAGCCTCGGCATTAGGATCCCATTAGCCTGCAGAAGGCAGCATGCTCTTCTGGCAGCTATTGTTAGTGCAGTCACCAACAAATGAGAAAGAGCTCGAGGGCTATGAAGCCTGGCAAGGCTTTCCCAGCCCCATTTATTGCTCCTGGGGTCAGAATACCTCTAAATGCTCCCAAATATTGCACCTTTCTGTACCTACAGCCTTGCAGAGAGAAGGAAGAGGAGGAGAAACCTCTCTTCGCAGGAGACAGGGGGTCTCAAATCCTATCACTGCCTGCAAGTGTCACTAGTGTTTTTGGTGCTGGGTCCTTCTCTATCAAAGCAACACCCCTGGGTGAGCCCAGGCAATCCTGGCAGCTTCCTCAGCAGTTCCCTCCCTGCTATGAGTGTGAGCTTGGTTCCTGCTCTATCTCAAGCAACAACTGAGCATTCAGCCTCTGGGAAATCTCTAGCTTTCAGTGCTGGTGAGCAGGACACAAGACCAGCTGAACAGTGAGTCCATCTCCCTCCTGGATGAACTCTGAAATTCTGCAGAAATGGGAAGGTCATCTCCTGCAGATCCTGGATTTACAGTAGACAGACATACGCATGACAAGCCGCCTGTGCATTGGTATGGCCTATTGCACTGGATTCACTGGAGCACAAACAGCTGCCTACAGCCCACGCTGGGCTCTTTCTGGGCCCCAGCTGGGTCGTTCTGCATTGTGCTGTTTCTCTGCAAGACATCCACCTGTCATAATTTAAAGCAAACCCTGAGAAAGCCTGTCCCTACCCCCGAAGAACTATCCCCAGCATCACTGATGTTGCAGGTGAAACGTCATCAGAGCGTTGGTTGGGTGGTTTTCAGCTCTATGTGTAGGAACTCCACCTACCGCCACTCAGGCAAGAACATTCATTTTCCAAATCGTGTCCCCCCACAACATCACACTGGCCTTGCAGTCACTAAGTACAGCCGCAGCACCATTTGCTGGCAGGAAAACGTCGCTGTCCTCGCCTTGTCCTCCCAATCCAGGTGTTGGCAGTCTGCTGAGCCAAGTGGAGAGCTCAGGGAGACCACGTTCCTCCCAAGGAATCCTGAGAAGTACCAGAGCTAATGTTCCCATTTCCCAGGGATGGGCTAAGCCCAGACCAGGAGCAGCTCAGTCACCACACTAAGGCCTCAGACCGCAGGATGTGTTGGACTAGAATGGCCGGGTCTCCGGCCCAAAAGAGGACAGCCAGCTTCGTTCTGGTGTTGGATGCAAGTCTGGTCTGAGAGGGCACAGGGTTCCTCTATGGCAGTGCTCCACTGAAGGTGGAAATGGGTAAACACAGGAGAGAATGGAACTCGGAGGGGTCCTGGGGAGTCAAAGAGGACCTTCTCAGTGTGAGGGGATCGCTGTCCCGGGGTTTGTAGCACACAGAGATCTCACACCTGCAGGGGAACAAAAGGCAGCGGGATGTAAGTAAGGTGTGTGGCTGAGAACCACAGTGCTGAGGTGCAGCAGAAACTGCAGATAAACAGGAATCAGTGCAGGCTTTAACAAGACAGGAGGCTGAGTGCTGAGCTCAGACAGGGATCTAGAGCAGAAGCATCCATGCAGAGCAATTTCTGAACCTCATTTGGGAAACAAATGTTGCATCCTCCCTGTTCTGGGGAAATGGAAATAGTTCCTTCTGCTTTTCTTGCCCTAAATGCTGACATTAGTCCTTTGGGCTGGACAGCAAACAGGTTAACCAATAAACTTTTATTTAGGAAAAGAAGAAATAACATCTGGAATCTTTTTGCATTTGAGGCAGCAGAACCTTGCAGAGTTCTGTTCTCCTTGAGAAATTAAAATGCTTGTAGATTTTTAAGACCAGCAGATCAGCTGGTTTGGTCTCTTTCATTGTGCTGCCTCTAGTGTGCTTTCAACTCTCATCCCCAGGGGATGAAATTTGGTGCCCTGGGGAAACAACTGATGAGTGAACAGTCAAACGAACAATTCTTGCTCTTTCTACTCCACTCTCTCCCATGAAGATCAGGAGTTCCTTTTGCACTGGATGTGACAAAGGTGATGGAGGGCCCCAATGAGGTTTAGAAGCTGAAGGCTCCTGTACCCAGGGCTCTCCTAGAGCTTCATCTGCATTGCAGGACTTTCCTCCAGCTTCCGACTGGTCTTGCTGAGACAGCCTAGGGACCCCTCTCAGACTGTGGCATTGGTAGAAGGTAGAATACCGTTGGGATCTGAGCAGGGCCATCCTTCCTGCTTGGGTTCAGCTGCCCTACAGAGCCTGAAGCTACGGCACACCAGCTGGGGCATCTGGCATAGGTGCACCATGGTGCTCATGGCCTCGTCCCTCTTGGCAACCCATACGCCATGAAGAAGTCCTTACACAGAGGATGCAACATCCTCCCAGTGCTGACTGCATCAGGCAGCCAGCCACGTTGCAGGTCCTACCTTGTTACACTCTGCAGGATCTTCTGCTCGTCCTGGTCCAGGCACACGGCGAAGGAGGACTGGACACCAATAATCTGGACCTTGTCTACTTTTATCTGGGATACACTGAGCTGCTGGTAGAAAAGGAGTCCAAGTGAGTGAGCTGCCAATCTCTGTGCATTATCCCCAGGCAGGGAAGGGGAGCAAGGACACCCCAAAGCCAGAGCTGGTGGCCAACAGCAACTGGATCCCCCAAGGAGGTACAGACTGCTTCCCAGGTCTCAAACTCCACCTCCTGCCCTCTTTCCCTCCCAGCTGAGCCAGGTTGACCTCCTGTCACCGAACGGAAAAGCACCGATTTGAGTTACCTGATTGAAACTTTTTTTGGATTTGGAGTTCTGCCTTTTAACCACCTCCGTCATGGTCAAGTTGAGACACTCTGTCTTTGAGGCTGTAACAAAAAGGGAACTGTTATCACCTGGGGGCTTCTGGTGGGAACTCAGCTGGCTCCCCTGCCCATGAAAGCATCCCAGAGTCAGTGGGTCACAGCAGGACCCCAGTTCCAGGGAAATACAGTATAATCGTAACTTTCCTAACTGCATGATGGGAAAGCAATATGAGAGAAAGAAGTAATCTTCCAAACATAGCAGGAAAGAACACATCTTAGCACCTAAACAGGAAAAAAGTCATTGTCCCATCATCATGAGGGAACCCTAGCTCTCCAGCGTGGCCCTTCCTACAGTCCACTTGGAGATGCTTCTGCATGCTTGGAATTACAGTGACATCCTGTGGCCAAACTGCCGAGTGTGAATCAGGGAGACACGGGGTTTCTCTTGGAAGGAAGGAGATTCACAAAGGAGAAGCTTCTCCCCAGCATGGAGCTGAGGCCCTGAAACGAACCCCAGTGCACTGGAAGCACAAGAGAAGCTCTTGAACTAGTGCGGAAATACCCAGCTCCGAGTACACGGAGGACCTGAGCAAGTGACTCCTGCTGGAGCTTTACCAAGGTTGTTCGCATGACTTCAGGGATGGGGCACCACCAGGAAGGACAGGAGGGATGGGGGTTTAGGTGGAGCTCCATGGGGCATGTAGAACCTGTCTCCTATTTGGTAGATCATCCATTTGCTCTGACTGCTCTGCTCACAAATATACATCTGCCAGACACAAAGCACATGAAGAAAGAGGAAGTAAAAAAAATCCTCAGTATACTGAGACTGGGTGTCTGATCGTCAAAGCAGCAGATCTCAGGCAAGAATGAGCAGGTTTTGCCTCTAAATCAGCACACCAAGAGACTAAAAGTCTTGCTGCCTTTAAAATGCACAAAGCCTTATTCATAGCCCATCAGGAACAGAAAAATTAATTATGAAACAAAGCCACATGGCAGGCAGCTATCTCTGAGTGCAGGAAGGAAACTGAGCTGCAGCACCAGCCTAGCAAGAGCCTGCTGCAAGCAGACTGCAGGGCACAGCTGCTGCTGGCAGGACGAGCACTCCCTCCCTCAGTCCTTCCCCAGTTAGCAAGTTTTACCTCTCCCTAACGGACAACTCAACACAACAAAATACTTCCCTGGCTTGAAGTCTCAGGATAATGGGAAATCCAACGTCCAGTGCTAAGGAGAGCCAAAGGGTACAGGATCTCTGTCCCAGGGAACACCAGGCACCTCCCAAGTGCCTTCTGCATGCGCACACCCCTGCTTTGCTCTGACTGGAGGATCCACACTGTCCTCTCGCTCCACCATTCCCTCCCACTGCTTCCCACACAAAGCCCCAAAGCCCAGCTCTACCCACCTAGCTCTTCGTACTTCTTGCAGGCTTTGCTGAGGTTGACAGACGTGCAGACCTTCTCAACGTCATTCCAGTGGCTCCTTCCACTGACAGCTGTCTGCAGGGACCAGCCAAAGCCTGTGAGATGCCCTGCTCCAGGCGGTTACCCTACCTCCCACCCCAGCCCTCCAGCTGGGCTAGCACAGACCTGGATTTACCTGGAGCTAAACAAATTCTGAGTAGGCGTTATGACCTTGGAATTACAAAATGTGCCCAGAGTTAATACTAAATAACTGCAGAGGAACCACAAAACTAGAAGGACTGCTGTGACCAGCAGTAGATTGCTCCTTGGAAGCCAAGTCCACCAGGGTAAACTGGCGCCCAGTATGTGCCCAGTCTGCAGGAGCTGGCTGCACACTCCCTGTTTAATGGGCTTCTCAGGAGTGGAAAACTGCCCCTAATTAGCCACTAAGTAGACAATTAGCTTGATTTTGTCTCCTCTGGGCTTGGCTTCAGACTCCTCCAGCACACTTTCAGCATCCATCTGCCAGCCCCCAGCTGAGACACGTTTGTGCAGCACTTAGGTGGCTTTCTGCCACATCTGTCCCTGTGTAATCCCCAGGCAGGCACTCACCTTGCAGTAGGCGATCTGTAGTGTTAGTGGGATTGCTTCTCTGTCTCCATCAATGCCCAGCCTTTTGCTGCCTGGACCTGCACAAAACAAGGAGCAAATGTCACTTGGTGGCCTTTTCTCCCCAGTCTTCAGCAGGCTATTGATGCAGCAGCACATTGAGTACCTACAGAAAAGGAAAAATCCTGGTTTGCTGCAGAGCAAAAAGAAAAAGGTGGTTTAAAAGCTGCCAGAAAGCAATTAATCCAGCGCAGAAGTTACAGCACAAAGTGCAACAAGCAGCTCTGCAAACTGAAAGCTGTGCTGGCTAAGCCAGTGCAGCAGGGTCAGTGCTCCAGGGAAAATGGAAGGCAATAAAAAGGCTGCATTGCTAACCCAGCTCTGCTTTTCGGGGCATATTTGTGCCCACATTAAATTAGCCTTGACACACTGTGCCCGACACTCATTAACATTTTTTTCCTGGATAATTTTTTTCAGATGTGGAGTGGTGTGCTGGCAAACAACCCAAGGAAAAAAATCAAAGTCAGAAAAGATCGGTGGTTTCATGCGTTATTGGGAAGAGGTCTTGGCCAAGTCTGTATTTTGGGGGAGTGGGGTGGTGACACTTAATGTGGAAGATATTTTATGAGCTCTGCTCAGAAAGACAAGGCGAGATCACAGAACAGCAGCTGGCTAACACAATGCAGCAGCGTGTCTGAACGCAGTACGTCGGCTGGCCGAGAGGTGTCCTGCGAGCTGCACCACAGCAGGCAGCCAGCGGTGCCTGGCACCTGCCAGAGAGATGGGGGCCGTGCTGCAGGCAGATGCTGCTGTCATTGCTTCTCATCTCTAATAATTTTATGAATTTCTAGTTTAAAAGCGCGTGGATCTTGCTTGCAGGAAGGCTCCAAGCACATGCACAAGCCTTGCTTTGCCCAATAAACTAAGGAAATGGCGCGAGGGATGAATTGTGCTCCTGGACAGAGTATAAGCAGAAAGCATCAAAAAGGAAAGATGAAGAGCTGCACTTGGCCAGGTGCTGAGCAGCAGAAGGAAATGAGCTTGAAACAGCCTTACAGCTAATACACTTGGAGAGTTAACAGAAGTAAAAAGAACAAGGCGCTGCCATGGCTTCACTCCTGAAGAGGAGCACAAGAACCACAACGCTTCACTTCCAAATTTGTGAAAACACATCTGCATCTTTGCTCGCAATGCAGCCCGGGTTCAGATTCCTCTCGCAGCCCATGTGTGTTGCCAAAGCCCCCAGACACACTCCCTGCAGCCCCCCTTGGCAGTCATCTCCCACCTGGTGGCTGCAGAACTGGGAAGAGGGAGCAGTTACAGACCTGATGCCTTGATGGCCCGCGTGGCCGCCGAGTGGCCCAGCTCCAGGGAGTGAATGAAGACCTCAGTCATCTTCTCCCCTCCTATGAAGGTGAGCTGAGGGGAAGAAGAGGGGAGACATGGTGGTGAGGAGACCTCACAGGAACGCAGATTCAACCTGCCCCTCTCATTCCTTTCCACAGAACACATGTCAGTTTGGGCAAATCCTTTCAGTTTTCAAAATACACTTTTCAACCGCTGCCTTGAGTGGCCCTTGCCTCTATCTACACCTCAGACTGTTTTAATAGACCACCAGCAGGTGGACCACCAAAGCCACCACTGCAGAAGTGCATTCAAGCCTGTCACACTGCAGCTGCCCTGTGCACACAGCAGGCTATGAAGAATGGGCTTAGTGGAGGGGCTTCGTTTGAAAAGCAGAGCACCAGAGGGACTTCCAGCAACGTGACCGACCTGCCAGCACTGACAGGAGTCCCTCTTGTGTGGAGCAAAATGTTATTTGGGTGGAAAACTGCTTATGTCAGGTCAGAAATTTCTGGGCAGGACCTGCACACTCTCAATCTCTGAGCCAGAGCATCAGCCAAAGTGCTCAGAGCTCCTGTGCAAAGGTCCCCAGGGGAGCTAAGGAGCTAAGCAAAGCTCGGCTTCACCAGCACACGGTGCCTGTGCCATAGCACATCCACTTCCCAAGTGGGCCCCATGTTGATGGCACAGGCAGAAGACCCCCTTCCCCCTGCTGAGCCCCTCTGCCTACCTCGGTCTGGTAGAGCTGCAGCAGGACGGGGCGCGTGGCGAAGCGGCAGTAGTAGAGGATCATGTCAGCCAGGATGGGGAGCTGCTCCCGGGAGTCCTCCTGGGGCTCAGCCTCGGGCTTGGCAGACTACAGCAAGGGGGAGAGTCACAACCCTGATGGGTATGTGGGACTCACAGCCCAGCAACACCACCCTGCGGATGGAAATGCTCCTGCCAGCCACCAGAACCACCCATCCCACGCCCATGTAGCAGAGCCTGCTGTACAGGTTCAGGCCGCTGTTGTGGCCCAGTGCTCAGTAGTTGCACCTCGGGGAAGGGGATACCAAGCCCTCCTAGCCAGCACGCACGTATGTACCTGACACAGGACATCCATGGGCAGGTTCATCAGCCCAAGAACGTTGCGCTCGTACCAAGGGTCCAACATGCCGATGTAGTGGGAGATGTCGTTGGTGCTGCTCTCCGCCCCGGACAAAGTGGGATCCTGAAACCAGACACAGAGGGGTCACACCAAGGCCCCCCAGATCCCCTCCCCTTGCTTAGGGCTGGTGGAAGGGACAGCAGTGCTACCCCTGTCTGGCCTGCTGGTGGGACGAGCAGAGCGCTGGTGGCACCACAAGCCCGGTGACGAGCAGGACACGTACCGCCTGCGCCGAGGCCCGGAGCTGCAGGTCCCCTGGGGATGGGGGAGGATGCGTCAGCAGGGCTGCTGGAGCCAGGCAGCTCCTCCTCACAGGGACATAGAAGAACTGCAGCTTGAAGTACCTTGTCAGTGTGGGGCAGGCGCTCTCCTTCAGCCTAGGAGAAGGTGGGAGAGGGCTGGGTGAGCAAAGACCTTCAGCATGATGTGGATGTGCAGAATTAGATCCCAGTGGCAGCTGGAGGATCCTGTCCCCTCCCAGAGTGAGGCAGCAAAAAAAGGAACACATGGGAGGTGGACAGAGACACCTCTGTGTTGCACTGACTCAATGGCAGTGCCACCTGGCAGCAAGCACCCCCCACCCCTTCCACTTCCCAGACAAGCTCAGCTGAACGTCCCCCTGTCACATCAGCAGGGCTGGGGAGCCCTGAAGGCAGCAGCCACCCACCCCACGCTGAGCCATCAAGGCACAGACCCCACCAAGTACCAGCAGCCAGGTCCCCATGTCACCCCGCTCACCTCAGGTTGCTGTAGGCCCGAGCCACCTTCCCCGAGATGCGGTCAGAGCCAAAGACCACCACGCGCAGGGTGGCCACCTTGGCATCCTCGTCGTAGCTGAGGAAGGGCCGGCGGGGCAGGCTGAGGAGCCGCGGGGCCGGCGGGGTCTGCAGCCGCTGGCCCAGGCTGTGCTGCGGCANTCCGCACGGCGCAGCGGGAGCGAGCCCGTATCCGGGCAGTCCTTCTGGTCCCTCCTCAGGACCAGCTGGCTTTTGCTCTTGAACAGTTTGTAGATCTTGTTGGTCAACGTGTGTCTGTATTTGTGGTGGGTTTTCTCCACCTTCAGCTCCGGCCGCCCAGCCGTGTCCAGAGAGCTCTCGTCGCTGTCCTCTGCGTAGCCACTGTCCATGCAGTCCTTCAGGCTGGAGACAAAAGACCGCAAGGATTTTCTGGAGACCACCGTCAGCTCCGAGATGGAGTCTTTGGAAGTGGTGAAGAGGGACATGCGCGAGTGCTTAGGTCCCTCTTCCGACAGTGCCGAGTACACGGAGTCTTTGGAAATGGAGGAGATGGGGGACAGCAGCGAGTCTCGCTCTGGGGAACAGCCATCTGTTTCCACATCCTCCTCCTCTTCGTCCTCCTCATTCTCTGAGGCCACAGGCTCGACAACACTGCACTCCTTGCTGAGGACATCGTTAAGGACATCTGAAAGGCACGGGAGGGAGATCAGGTCTGGCACATGGAATGCGAGCAGCTCATGGCACCCCAGGCAACGTCCTATTGCAGTGTGGCCAGCACTCTCTCTAACCCCACATGGCTTCAAACAAAGAGCTAAAACCTGCTCCTGAGCATTTTTAGATTTCCATAAGGCACTCAGATTTGATGACAAAACGAAACTTTTCTGAGGTCACATTCTGCTTGTGTTCTCCAAAAACAAACAGCTGAACAGCTGTTGGGGTTTTGCTTCCTTTCCACTCACACTTCCCAATGCCCCCTGCATCTGATCTGGGTTAGACCAGAGGGCAGGAGGGAAGGAAGGTGTTTGGATAATCAAACCCCAAATGGACGGACAGAGAGGCAGCAAACTCCATCTAGAGAGCAGGTCTAGCTCACGGGGGCCAGTGGGCAATGAATGCTCAAACCTTCATGGGGCCAGAATTGGTCTTCCAGGAATGGGGAAGCCAGAGAGGCCTGCTCAGCAGAAGGGGAAGCTGTGCTTTCCCTGCAAAACTGCTGCGGCCAGGTTGAGAGCATGACAAAACCTCCTGCTCAGCCTGAAACCCCTCCTTGGCCACCCTGGAGAGCTGCAGCATCCGAGGTGTCTTGGGGGCACAAAGCCCCTCCACGGACTGTGATGGTTTTTGCTCAGTGCTTGGCAAACATCCTGGTGCAGTTGGGCTTTTCTTGCAGTGAGCACTGCCACGTGTTACACCTTGCAGAGGAGCTTTCTACAGGGGGATGGGGCCCCCTCTCTGCTTACCGAAATTATCCTGGTCCCAGCTGTAAGTGTAGCAGCGGGCAGCCGGGATGGGGATGGGCTGGAGCCTGCTGGGCTGCGCATCTCCTGGGGAGAGAGGAGAGGAGTCAGCCTGTGGGGACCCTCCCTGTGCTGCAAGCATCCACCCAGGGCACCTGCAACGGTCAGACCCAGTGGGAGATGCTGCCCACCCCATGCTGGTGATTTGGGCAGCTCAGGTCATGCAGAGAACCGATGCTGTCGCTATCCTGAAGTTGCATGTGGCTCGGACAAGGGGACATCCCACATCTCTTAGAGCCACGAGGTCAGGCTGTCACAGCCACCAGCAGACATCACTGCTACGACCAGTTTCTGATTGAATGTTCTCATCTCACTCACAAAGGCTGGAGGTGGGTTTCGTTGTTGTTTTAATAAAAGATGAGAAAAAAAATTCTGGCACATCATGCGGTTATGAAATAGGACCCGGGTTTGTTTGTTTTTCTTATTGCTGTGCTAGGTTGAAGTTTTGCACAAAACAGGATTTCACACCTCAAAGTGCAGCTCCCAGCACCCACAGCACAGGCGAGCCCGTGGCTGATGCCAGGGCCAAGCTGACACCAAACCTGGGAAGGAAAAATAGTGCAGAGGGCTTCTCACCCGTGACAGCAGGAAGCGCGGCCGCCCCGGCGATGTCCTGCAGTGCGCACTGCAGCCGCTCCCGGGCCAGCGCAGGGTCGCTGCTGGCGGCCGCGACCTCCTGGGCTTCGGCAGCGCTGGCGTAGATCTCGGAGAGCTCCTCCAGCGTCTTGGCCTGGGGAGAGCAGAGCCAGGGGAGAGATGGAGGGACCCCCCCACCCCTGCAGAGGGCAGCGCGGGTGTTTGGGGAGGGTCACTGAATCTAAGTCACTGCATCTCTCTCCCTCCACTGACCCACTGAATTCCCCCAAACCTTATCCAAATAAAACCAGAGTAGGGTAGGAGTAGTGTAGAGCAGAAGCAGAGTGGTTCCTGTTGGAAGTGACCTTACAAAGGCCATCGACTCCAACTGTCAGACCAGTTTGGGGCTGACCCAAATTTAAAACCTGTCATTAAGAGCATTATCCAAATACCTCTTAAATGCAGACAGGCACGGGGCACCATTCACCCCTCTAGGAAGCCTGTTTCAGCGTCTAGCCCTCTCAGTTTATTCTAATATCTAGTCTGAACCTACCCTGACAAAGCCCTGAGCCATTCCCAAATATCCTGCCACTAGAAGCCAGAGAAAAAGGATGACCACCTCCCTCTTCGCTTAATGCATATGACCACACCTAAAGGGTTTTACCACAAGTTTTTGCCCACCACAAACACCAAAGCAAAGTGTTTCTCTGGCCAAATGAAATTTTTTGCTGCACTTCGAATCAGGATGTTCCTCCTCTCTCCAGGTAGGGATGGGGAAGGCAGACAAACCTGGAGCCTAGACCTCAGGTCTAACCTGAGAAGGGAAGGGAAAGGCCATGCTACCTTCAGGAGGCGGTGCAGGCTGTCCAGGTCGCAGCGGGTGCCGAAGGTGACCTGGTAGAGGTGCTCCAGCAGGAGGACGAGCGTGGCGTGCCGCGGGGGCTCGGTGCCGCTCAGCTTCTCGGCGATGGAGAGGAACTCGCTCTGCACCTCGGAGCGGTTCAGCAGCAGCACGGTCCTGGGAACATGGGGCGGTGGTTAGAGCGGGCAGTGCACGCTGGTGGCACGCGACCTTGGGCAAATTCGCACTAGATGGCAGTGTCCCTTCACATGAGCTGCAGCTGTGGCTGTGCAGGGGTGCCAAAGCCATGCTGCTGGGCAAGGGATGGGTGGGCATCCTCCGTCCTGCCTCTCCATGCATCCCTGGCACCATGTCTCCTGCCATATCTGCAATATCACCAGCCTGATAACTGCTCAGTCAGCTGCAGAAGGGATTCTGCCTAGCAGCCAGTTTCCCAACTGGGCATCCAGCACTTGGGATGAAGGAGGGGGGGAGCAGAAAATGAGAGGGGTCCCCAAAACATCTTTTCTTTCAAGGTGAATGTCAGGGTATCCCTTCTGAGCTTGAAGGCGCAGCAGATAGCTTAAAACTATTTCAGCAGTGGGATGGTGCAGGTACCAGCACAATGTCCTTGCTAAGAGCATCTGGAGAAACAAGCGTGAGGCTGGGAGGCTGCAGGGAAAGCCCTGGCACTCGGAGCTCACCTCTTCCTGCTCTGCCACCAGCAAGGCTGCCTGCTTTCCAGGAGCTGTTACTGGAGAGAAGAGCCACATCCTTCAGCTGAGAAGGGTTTTTTGCTCTGGGCTGCAGCATGAATACCAGCAAGCTATAAATTCCCGGACGCACAGCCTAGAGAGCACATAGGCATGTTCTTACATTTACAGACATGAACTGTGCACCTACCTGAGTGAGAATGGCTCTGAATTAAGGGTAGGCTCAGGTGCATTTGGTTCTAGAAAGCTCAGGCAAAGGGCACAAGCTTTCAAAAAGCCCGAGGTTCAGCTTGTGTACCGCCTTGTGCCAGGTTTGCAGCATTTCATGCAAATGGAGCCACTTCATTGCAAGCCATTGGTCCTTGCATTTGCACCAGTACAGAGCAGGGCAGCTGTACTGGGAAAACACCAGTGCAGCTGGGTGGGATACAGGTGCAGATCCAGAGCTGTGCAGCATGCATAGAGAAGCCGAAGCAGCAGGACAGCTGTCCTGCCCCGAGCAGAGGTGGCTGTGCAAGGACTGTCCCCAGGCCAGGGCTGCCCCTGCAGCCAGGAAGGGCAGGCACTACCTGGGCTCATTTTCCTACTTACAAATGAGATGCCCTAGCAGGAAGAAATGTTCAGCCCTTGAGTAAGGTGACTGAGCCAGTGAGCCCTGCACCGCTGCACAGGGACAGGCTCGCTCCCATCCTTCCTCAGGCTGCTGGCTCCAGTCTTTGCCTTCCCTGCCTGTTTGAACCCAGATCTGCATCCCTGCTTGGTGGTAACCAATACAGGATGCCCACAAACCTCCCACCCATCCCTTTCTGCAGCTTGGCTCTGCTCTCCAGCTATTCTCCCCAATGCCCACTACTATTTTTGGGATGCTGCTTGCTCTAACCCTGCTCTTTAAGTTCTGCAGCAAAAGTATCATGGGATGGCAGAGATGCAAGAGTGAGGCGATCAGAGCCTGCACTTACACAGTGGAGCTCTGGTAGTTCTTCACAGACAGCCCCTGCTCCGTCCTCACCAGCCTCTGGAAGGAAATCCCTGGGGGAGAGAGCAGAGGACATGAGCAATGGGGAAACTACAGGCTGCACGTTGTGGTTGTCTCCTAAAGTGGTCCTGACCCATAGCCTGGAGCAGGGATGGCAGCACCAAAAGCCCTTATGGGGGCAAGCAAAGGAGAGATGGGAGGGCTGCTCTTTCCCCAGTCCCTCTGTCCCCACTGCTGTTTTGAATTACACCAGTGATATTCAGCAGCTTCTGCCACTTGCTTTATCCCCTCAGGTCTTTTATGGCCAGCGGGTCACAGCCACTGTCCCTCCTGCTTGACCCCAGCAGGACTGAGTCCAACACAGGCAGCCCATGTCCCCACACTGCCTTCCCCAGAACTGCCCCCATGGTGCCGTCAGGGTGACATCTGCTGAACCTGGAGTCAGAGTTCCTGTGGCTGGGGGACAACAGCAAAGCCCATCCCACCCCTAAGCAGCAGAAGGGGCATCTTGGGAATGACCTTACAGCACCAGTGAGATTCAGCACCCTTAGCACCATGGGCAGCCACACCCCAACCCCTGCTGCTGCTCAACAGCCCTGGAGTAGCAGCCATGGGGGAGCAGCACCCCTTGGTCCCCTCAGCTTACAGCCATGTTCACCACTCCTGCAGAGATATCAGCCCCAGCTTGCAGATAAAAACTACTCCATCCTTGGCAAATATTAACAGCAGCTTGTTCTCAGTTAATATTTACCCCCAGCCCAATCAAAAGCTGTTGCTTCAGCCTCATGGCAGCTCGTGGAGGCTGTGTGTGATGTCCTATCCAGCGTTCCATCAGAGGACACATTTTCCCTGTTCTTGGCTCCTCTGGGGCAGAGGCCAAGGTGTGGGGCGGCCCTAGGCTCTACAGCCCCGCACACCAACACTTTCCCAGTCACATCTTTTGGCAAAGACGGGGGAATCCCATTTGTTTGTAGAAGGGGAAAAGCCTTTGGATCAAAGTCCCCAGCTCTTCAGCTTTGGGCACCACTGACAGCACAACAGCAGGATGTAGCAACATCCCCAGTGCCGGGGCTTTCCCAGTGGTCTTTAAAACAGGGCCCCAAGCAGTGTCACAGCAATAAGTGACCAGGGAGGAGCTGGGGAAGTCCATGCCTGCAGCAGCATGGCACAAGCATCCCCGTAACCTCACAACCCTGCAGCTCTGAGCTGGAGGCTGGGCACTGTGTGGTGACCCAGGCAGACCTCCCGTGGTGGCTGGGGTCTCCTAAGAGAATTGCAGAGAGGATTTTAATGGGCGGCATCCATCCTTATCTCCTCTTGGCTCATTAAAAGTTTAGCCCACACAGACAATGTGCTCCTCAGGGCATTGCATGGAGGAGACCTTGCGTTTCACGTCCCCATCTCCAAACCAGCTGCCTGCTTTGAGGACACAGGGAGGCATCACCAGGTTCAGCTGCAGCCCCTGTACCCGTCCGAGCCTTCCCCAGCCCTGCTCTGAGCAGATCACAGCCCCATGCAGGATTAAACAAGGGCTGAAATCTGCTCTGTGCAATAACAGCTCCCCATGAGCCACGGAAAGATGGGGAGATTAGGAGAAAGGGCTTTTGAGAAATAATTAGAAGAGCTGCTCCATTGGGAACAACAGGACATCTGCAAAGAGTCCATCATTAACTGGAGCGCTGCTGCTGCTGCCGCTACATGTGCCCAAAGCTGGGTCACGAGGACACAGCCAGGGAGTCCCGCAGCCCTATGGAAACTCTACACCACGGCAGGCTCAGAGGCTCCTGCCACCTTGACACCAATGAATGGACCCTCTGTTACCACCGCAATTACACCATGGAGCATCTCGAGCAAAGGCCGGGGCTCGGCGGAAGCAGCCAGCACGTGTTCTGCCATGCAAAAGACCCAGCAGACTGAAAGGCAGCCAGGAAATTGTTACTATCCGTCCTAACCCACACCAGTCCCAAGCTGAGCTGAGATGCTCCTGCTGCTTCACCCACAAGGCAGCCCTCAAAAACACATCCCCAAAATCCTGCTGTGCTCCTCCAGAGAAACCTGCTCACACCCTGCATGCGGGGGGACTTTTGTTCGCCCTTGGAAGCAGGACCAGGGTCACACGAGTGCCCTTGGCAGGGTGGGAGTGCTCACCCGGGGCCTTGAGCTCATCGCTGATGAAGGTGAGCATCTCACGGAAGACGTCGCAGTAGGGCACGGGCCAGGTGAGGAAGCTGTGGTAGATGCTGGCAGCTTTCAGGAGCAGCTCGGAGCCCGGCGGGATGTGGGGAGCCTGCAGGGAAGGGGAGAGAGAATGAGGAAGGGAGCAAGGATCTGGTGCTGGAGCCGTGCATAAAACCTGGGGGGTTATGGAGTGGGAGGAGAAGAGGGTGGGAGCAGGGTTCACCCCTTGACACCCCATCCTCCTCCAAGGAAGAGCCAGAGCATCCCGCTGGGCTCAGCCACAAAAAAAGCTTCCTCCCTGCACCTCCGCAGGCTCTGGCTCACGTGCCACAGCCTATATATAAATTTCTTTTCAACAGCCACAGATCCATACAGATGAATCACATTAAAGCCTGTGCTTTTGCAAGATCTGGCAGCAATGATTTCCTCGGGATAATGATGCATTGTGCTAATAATAATAATAATAAAAAAAATATTTCCTGTGAATGCTCCGCTCCTTTCCATTAGCATTGTCTACACACTTTGCCCAAGTACAAAGGGTAATGAAAATAATTTAGTTTCTCTCTGCAGAGAGAAACTGTCTCCCTTTCTGACTGATCCAACTTTAAACACAAAGATTAAAAACACTGAAGTGAATTTTTCCATCTCTCTCAGCTTTGCAATAGTTGCCTGCTCTTGATCCCTGCAGATTCATATGGGATTTTTTCCGAGAGCAGGACATCAGAGCAGACCGGGACCTTTCAGTCGGAAGGCACCATCCCATGGGGGGATGCTGCGTGCAGTGGACTTACATAGAGGACGGCGTAGTAGAAAAGCAGGGCCAGGGGCATCACCAGGTCGTAGTCACACTTCTCCTGCACCTGTAGGAAACAGCGCAAGGGAAAAGGATGAGCCAGGCTGCTCACCCTGAGTGTTAACCAAAAGCATTTTGGGGGTGCCAGGAGAACCGCCCCATCACTGCGGTCTGAGCCCCCTGATCCACACCATCACATCACCATCCCCAGCAGGTGGGGACTACTTATCTCCATGGGAAAACAACCCCTTAAGGCACCAGTAACCCCCACAGATGCAGCAGCCAGAGCGGCACACGCTGCCTTTCCCCGGAGAGGCCGTATTCAGCTGAGCTCCCGACCCTCTTGATTCTTGCAAATTTGCAGGAAATTTTATTGAAGCAGCTCAAAGCAGGCAGTTTGGGGTGGCAGCCAGGCAGCCCAGTCCCTGCAAAGGGACTGAAAAGCACGGAGCCAAGCACACATTTTTGGCCCAGCCACTGCCAGTGAATAGTCAGCTGGACTATTTATTTCACCAAGGGACGTAGCGATGGCTCAAGAACAGGCTTGCAGACACTCTTCCTCCTTGTTTACAAGCACAGCACAAAGTGCAATAAACCCTTACGTAAACCCTAACGTAATAAAACGCAACCTGTCACATGACCAATCCAAGTCATTGGGAAAAAAAAATAGATTAAACAGAATAGTAGCAATCATATTAACGTATTAGCTAGGCAGCTTTTCTTTCCCCAAAACCGAAAGGCAGCATTTACCCCGTGTCACATGAATTCCAGGCTTCCTCCCACATCAAGGGATTCCTCCCAGCTCACCCCAGCTACAGCCCCAGGCAACCCCGAGTTCTCCCGCACAGGATGGGGCACAACAGCCGATGCAACCGGCCCCGCTGGTGCTTCCCCTCCCCGTTTCACTCAGCTATACTTAGCAGTGCCTGGGGAAACTCAGCCCCTTTCCTGAGGGTCTGCAGAGCTGCCTGAAGAGCAGATACAGGAGCTGGGTTCTTTCCTTTCTGTTCCCATGTGCTGAAAGCAGGATGCACGAGGATGCTGTCACCATCACTTCGGAGCTGCTGGACCAGCATAACCCACTCTGCGCTCCAGTGGGGCTTTAACACAAGCCCAGAACACCCACCCAGCCCTGCAAAGCTCTGCTCCAAACCCGGCAGCCCCCACTCACCTCCTTGGCCTTGCCAAGGATTTTCTCCACCAGGATGAGGTAGTTGCCAGCATCCCTGCTCACCAGCTCCTGCAGGCTCCAGCAGTTCAGGCACAGCCCCGCTGCAAGGGAGACAGAGCACGGTGACCCAAAGCACTCGCAGAAAGGACGAGCAGCAGGAAGGGGTAGGGGAAGGTGTTTGATGCCTGGGTCATCCGGCTATGGAAAANAAAAAAAAAAAAAAAAAAAAAAAAAAAAAAAGCCCTCATACCCTCGTTTTGGACAGATTTAAGCTATCTAAATGGTGCTTATCACAGCAGCAGCATCACTTTTTACCAAACACCTCAGTGCTCTTGCAGCTCAAAGCACCAAACACAAAATTCAAGACCCCATCACGCAGCCAAGAGGTGATGCTCACCCCCCTGGTCAGCCTCCCCAGCACTGGGGCTCTTCCAAGCTCAGTCAGCAGGAGCCACAGCATGATTTGGGGTGCCAGCATTGCGGCTCTTCTTAGTTCAAAAGCAGAAAGCAAACCCAAGTTAAACAGAGCATCTCTCACTGCAGGGACAGCAGGCTAGTGGTCAGGGAGGAGAAACAAACATAAATGCAGCCACTTTTCCCTTGCAAGGTCCATGAAGTGGCACAGAGAGGCAACAAACACCAATGTAAGTGCATTGACCATAGTGCTGGAGCTACGGAAGAAACAACCCCATGAGCTGGCAAGGGGACAGGGTGTTCCTCACAGACCCATAGGCCACGCTGCCCTATCATTTGCCGGTGCAGAAGCTACAAATTCATCACACAGGCATTTGAATGCCATAAAAATACCTTTACGCACCTTCGAGATGTTAAACGGGGAATTTAAAGCAGAGGAGAGGGCTGCCATAGCATGGCTGGAAGAAGGCTGATGATAAGACAAGCAAAACAAGTGCTAAGGTTGCAAAAGCAGCATCCCCCACGCAGCTTTCACGGCTTCATACCCTGTCTGCAGCTGAGTGAGCAGGGCAGGAGCCATTCCCCATTGCAGAGTCCCCCTGCTGCTGTGCAACATTTTATTTTCAGTGAATCAGGGTTCTCCAATGCAGCCTTATATCGTGGTGTCTGATCACTGAGGGAATAGCCACAGCGACCTGGTAATTCAGCTCCAAGATCTCATTTGAGCCACTTTTGTAAGTCAGTATAATGGCACAAAGCCAGGGCTCTGCTCTGGAGGACCCCGGCAGCTCAAATAGATCAAAGCTGTCCTGGAGCGCAGGATAATCAAGGGAAATCTCCAGCATCTGAGAGATGCAACTGGCCCGGCAGAAGCGGCCAGAGCTGCCAGCAGCATTGCCGAGCTTGGCAAGAAGCAGCTGGACTCACACAACGCCTTGAAGCATGGCTTCAGCAGGGAGGTTTTGGGGTTATTTCCAGCTATTTTGCAACCAAAGAGCCCAGCCCAGTGAAGCCAAGAGGTGCAGCACCAGCTGCGGAGCAAGCAGCTCACTGCACGAGCACAAAGCGAGCAAGGCACAGGCCCTTTCCTTCCTCTTGCTGCTGGCAGCAGGAGGAAGCAGCAGTGGCTTGGACAGAGAGGTGCTGGGCTGCTTCCCTGGGGAGATGCTGGGGCAAACGCATGGCGAATGGGCTGGGAGGGGTGGGAAGGCAGCAGGGACAAGAGCAGGGCTGGGGGGAAGTGGCTTACGAACGTGATTTGGGGCTGAGGTCTCTGACCCATTTCTGCATGTTCTTGCAGGAAATCAGAGCTAAAGCACAAGGATGCAGCAAGGTTTAGTTACACAACATCACTAAGCAGAGGAATTTCTGTTTGACTCACAGTCACGGCAAGGTGCGGGGATCACCCACAGCAAAGCAAACAGCGCTGGAAGCAGCAGGCTGCCGGGGCTGGGCTCCTCAAACTGCCACCGCAGCGTTAACCAAAGACACACCAAAACAGCTGCATCCTTGCTAAAAATATTCTCCAACACAAAAAGCAGCTCGGAAATCCTGGACACAATAAACAAAGACTGTGCAGCAAAGCAAGGAGCATCGGTCAGGGCACGAGAGCCAGGGCTGGGTGGGAATTCCCTTCTGTCCACGCACGGTCCTGGTCACAAGCACCCACTTTCCAAGCACTGGGAGCAGAGTTCACCCCTGTATCCAGAACAAAAAGGTTTGTCGGGCACTGAAGCTGATGCTCCTCATATGCACAGGCCAGGAACAAGAGCCCCTGGCTGACATTAATGGCACGTGAGCCACTTGCTCTGCAAGTGTCATCTCCATCCCCCTGCAGGTGTCCTGTGGGCAGCCGGGACACAGCTGGGTGCCTGGGACCTTCATGAAACGCAGGGCAGCACTTGGTTTGCTACCAGGCCAGGGAAAGGCTGCAGCCAGGTGGGAAACCACATCCAGAATTTTTATGTGCTGCTGCTCACTCATCTCGGCGCAGCCCAGCAGACAGTTCACCTCGGACAAGGGGAGGATGCGCACTGTGGGCATACAGAAAGCTCAAACCAGACTCTCCTGCACGTTGCCCTTGCTCTTTAATTCCCCAAAAGCACATTTCTTGCTATGATATGCAACAGAGGCCTAGGTCTGTGGGGAAAGTGCAGCTTGGGGACATCCCTGGAGCTTTGCCCCCCACTACCTGCCCTCCGATGAGCTGTGCAAGCACCGGTGAGGGGAGTTCTACTGGTGGCGAGATTGGCTTTTATAGATGTACCTTGTGCAGGGGCACGAACCAGGACTTCACCTTCCAGACCCCAAACCCTATTTTGTCCCACAAGGCACCAAAGACCCCACGAGCAGGGCAGTGACCCTACAGCTAAACTACATACATCCACCTGCCGTTGTGTTTTGCCTCACGTTCTGATGCACAGTTATGAACCAGCACTGTTTTTTTTTTCATTATATACGGAGAAAGAGTTGGATTTACGTGCCAGCATGGCAGGCAGCCCGCAGCACGGCCCTGCTCACAGCAACAGTGCAGCTCCAACATGGAGACCCACAGCAAAAGCAGGACTGAACCATGCTTAACCCAGAGAAAAATCTGGATGCCCTGTCCCTGGGGGTGCTCAAGGCCAGGCTGGGTGGGCTCTGAGCAGCCTGATCGGGGGGGCGGCAGCCAGCCCCCGGCAGGGTTGGGGCCGAGGGTGCTTTGGGGCCCCTTCCAACTGAAGGGTTGGTTCTATGAAAAAAATCTGCCTTCAGGAGAGCACAACCCAAAGGAAATGCTGGGAGCAAGGACACGAGGGGCTTCGATGGCTCTCGGGGCCATGCTGGAGGTCGTCGCAGCGGCCCCATGGACGGCCTCGGAAGGATGAGGCTCCACGAGCTCTCTGAGCAGCGCCGTGAGCTGCCTCCTCCTGCTGCAGCTCCTTCCTGACCTCCACGGCTGCTGCTTCCCCTCTGCTGCGTTTAGAGGGGGCGACCGTCAAATCGGAAAAATAAAAATAAATAAGAAGAAGAAAAAAGGGAAAGGAGAAATAACATGTGCCCAACCCACCTTTGCCCAAGGCTCTTGGGGTGAGCAAGCTGGTGAGAGGCTCCCAGTGCCGTCACAAGTGACGCAGCTGGAGGGGGTGAAAAGCAGAAATCTGTTTCTTCCCCTCCCCCAGACATACTCCCGTCCTTTCCACTAGAATAAGGTGAATTTCTGCAAAGGGCTGCCCAGAGGGAGAGCAAAATTGCAGCGGCTGGAGGATGCAGATGAGTGCAGCCCCACAGTCACAGCTTCCCCTTGGGGAACTGGGGGTCTGATGAAAGCTCCCTGGGCTGCACCAGGGGAAGGGGGTGCTCTGGTGAAAGGGCTGCACCAGAGTCCAACCTGCGGCCCCACTTCCAGGCAGCTGCTCCGAGCCACATGAGCAGGGCCCTGCAGCACCTCCCATGCTGGACCCAGCCAGGTGGGGTGGGGAAGGCTCTGATCCCAACCAGAAAACCCACCACAAGCCTGGTGCAGTCAGCTCGGCAGTTCAGCTCTGCAAGGCTACAATGAGAGCTGGAAGCATTTCAGCGTTTCCCTACTTGGTTACTAACGTGCGGCATCCCCACGCCACACTTCTGCTCATTCCCCACGCAGACATTTAGACGACTGCAATCAAGCAGTGCCTTAAACCCCCCTTCATTAGTGCTGAGCAGACCAATCTGAGCCCCACTGTTGTATCGTTGAACATCCCTCTGGCTCTCCAGTGACCTTCATCTTTCCTCCATCCTTCCTCAGCAGCACCCTTCATCCTCCCTGGCACCACGTAACCCCACAGCAGAGTCACAGTAGCACCTTCCCATCCCCAGGATCTTTTGGGTATCGGGCTGAACTATGGCCTCCCCTGCACCGCCCCATCCACTGGGCTCCTGCAGCCCTTCTCACACCTCTGATTCCCCCACCCAGCCAGACCCAGAGCTCTCCTCCACCAAACACATTCTGTTCTGCTGCTCATCAGTGAGCAACACAACATTTTCTTCCTTTAGCCCGCTGGGAGTTTACTCTCATCTCCAATGATGTGGGAGAAAGCAATCAGGCTGTGCTCAGGCAGATCTCAACGAGGAAAAGCATATCATCTTTTCTAGCACTTTTCTATTCGGTTCTTCCCACCAATGCTGCATGTCAGGAAGGATGTTCAGCTTAGACCCCACAGACCTGTGATGCCAAAGCACTCTCACTTCTCCCCTCCGCTGACTCCACAAACCTCAGCAACTCAGTCACCCATGCAGGGGGAAAACATCACATCGGAAGTGATTATTCATCTACTCCAGAGCAACCTCCTGCAAAGTTATCATGTTAAAATAAAACCTTAAAAAATTTAAAAGTGGATAAAACTCTGGCAGGGTTCCAGCCCAAAGAGCTGCAACCTGGAGCACATTATTTTGGTGTATTGAAATGGGCAAAAGGAGGGGAAAGCAAGTAAACCGGGAAATAAAAGTGATATAAGAAGTTGAAAATGAGAAAGGAGAAGGCTGCTGTGCAGTGAAGAACGAAATGGAGATTCAACGAATATATGAGGAACAGAGCCCTGCCATAAATAGCAGCTTGTGTCTGACAAGGGACAGCCATAATAAAACTGGCACTTGTAGCACAGCAAATGCAGAAGAAGATGAACAAATTTCCGCTTGGGAAAATAAATAGGATGTGCTATTAAGGGGTGTGGTTATATCTGTGCATTATGCTCTGCTTTCCCTAAATTGCATGTTATTGCAGTAAAAAAATACTTCCCATTCTGATTGCAAGGGGGAAGGACGTGAAGCAGCAGCTCTTCGAAGCTAATGTTATAAAACATTTTGACATGAAAAACAGCTGAGATCTTCCCAGGAATGCCAGGTCACCCTGCCAAACCCCACAAAACCCACATGAAGAGGAGCGAGAGTGGGTGGAGAGCTGGGGGAAATCATTAGAAATGAGGAATTATTGGGCAGTGCAACTGCGCCTGGCAGAGCCACCCGCCCGCAGCCCCGGACGGCCTTATCTTTGCTAAGAAGCTGGAAACATAACAAAGTCATTTTTACAAGGCTACCTCACACCACCAGCAGTGCTGAGAGGCTGGGATCACTGAGGGACAGTCTGTGAGTGACACAGGAACTGATTAATTGTAATTACGGGAAGAGGTGAGCTCTGTGCACCACAATGAGCCGCCCGGCTGGTGGACTTCTCTGGGCATGCACTGTGGTGGTGCCAGGGAACCAGGAACACGGGTCACGCTTCGGGGACTGGTGCCCAGGACGTGGGGAGCCCAAAAGGATCCTGGGGTGCTGGTGACAGCTGCATGGAGCAGGCCCTGGTGATGCCATACAGCACGGGGAGCTGCATCGCCCCAGTGGCTCCAGTCCTCGGCAGCAGGCAGAAGATGGTTTGCATCTCCTTCCTGACTTACGGGTCAATGGAAGAGCAGAGGGGGTTCGCAGAACTGAGCAGACAACAAGAAATATGGATTTGACAGCCCCTACATTCATTTCGTCCATCCACAAGTGGAGACAGGAGGGATTTAATTGCAGCCTACAAATGTGAGTATAAGGACAAAATGCCATATGTAAGACTGGCTCCTGCTCACTGCTGCTCTGCCCTCACTTCCGCCTCCCCAAAGCCCTCTCCAGCGCTCTGAGCGTGGCCCACATCTTTACGGCCACCGCAGCATCTGAGCCAGGTTCAAACAGAGACGATAACAGTATCTCGACACTGCTGACCAGGGATACGCCCGGAGGTTCTGAGGTCTTTATGCATCAATGCACGGCACGTCTGGCTGATTGCACAAAGGGGTCTTTCCAAAGACCCCTCCTCTTTTCAGCTCATGCAAGGGCAACTGGCAAGACACACAGCTGCTCTGCTCGGTGTTCATCTCTGTAAAACCTAACCTGGCTGGTTCAGCATCTTCCTGATACAATAAGGGGCTCAGGGAGATGGACTGGGTCAGATCCCACCTCTAACTCTGAATGTTGGAAGGGAAAAAAGGCCTCCCAGCCCCCCAGGAGCACCAGCAGCTCTGTTCTACCCAGGCAGGTCAGCAACAAGAGAACAAATCGTGCAGAGATAGAGGAGTCTGAGCCCACCAAGGCTGTCAGGGGGCTCACGGCCAACAGGTCACCTACCAGCCCATCTGCTGGAGACCGCATCTCTGCTAAGCCCGTGCAGACATCTCTCCAGTGCGTGGTAGATCCTGTCCTCCGTGCACGTGGTGTGCTGCATTTTAACTCATCTCCTAAGGAAAGAGAAGGAAGAAAGTTAGCCCTTAGCTGAGTGCAAAGAAGACAGCACTGTGACACTTCCGTAGCACAGACAAGATACACCTGGTAAAATATCCCCCTGGCATTGCCCCCTGTCCCCTTTTCCAACCACAAAGCCAACAACATGCTCCTTTGCTGTCACCTTCTCTCTTCTCCCAGCCATGGCAAAGAAAAGGAGGTGCACACATCCCTGACCAATCACGAGAGGCTCTAGGCACTCACCCCAGCTCACTGCAGACTTCTCTGCTGCCTCACAGCTTCCATCTGTGGGACAGATCAAGTCTCGTTTACGTGTCTGTGGCAAAGAGGTAATCTTGGGTAGGCCTCCATTAGAGATAATATCGCAGGAGTTCACAGCTGCAGCAGCTTGCAGCAGCCTTGGAGGGGAAAAGCAATGGAAGACTCCAAGTTTCCACTGCTTGCTTTACACATGGGTCATGCCTGGAGGCTCTGGTGGCAATGGTCACAAAACCACACCCAAGAGGCAACCCCCTACCAGACAGGAGAGCCTCCAGCACTGTCACCTCGCTTGACGTGCAGCCAACGTGGACAAAATGCCCATGTGGCCCTGTGGCAATACAGGAAAATACCGACAGGACCTCAGCCCCAGCATCTAGGGACGTTGTGAAACTGCAGAGCGTGTGCCCGGCTGTGCCCCTTTCACAACACGCTGCCATCGCAGCTCTCCCCAGTGGCTCAGGTGCCAGCCCAGACCTCGGGCTGGAGAGACTGTGCTGGGGGCAAGAGGATTTTATCCCACCCATTTCAGATGCCGGGACACTGGGAAAACAAAAGCCATTTGCCCAGAACATCTCCTTCCTAGATCTGCCCTAACTGCAAGCAAAGAGGTGCCCCCAGGGCAGAGTCCCTCATGCACTGCAGTGCCAGCCCTGCTGGCCCCAGAGACCTTGGGAGAGTCACCCCCCTGCTCCCAGTGCACAGAGATGGGCTCAGCCCACAGACTCTTTGCCTCTTGGCTAGAGGCGACACAAGTGCACAAAAATAATCGAGGAAAAGGAAATAAAACCTGCCAATATTACAAAAGACACCTGCCGAGGAGAGCTTTGCTTCCATCCTGGCCAGCACATTCATGCATTTCCCAAACCTACCCCAAAAGGTGTGATTTTCTGCTTATTTGGTCAACGCTTGATGCTCAGTAGCTCAGCAGCCACCTCCCCATCAGCAGGAGCAAAGGCTGCTGTGACTCTGGCAGAGGGTCCCCTGGTCCCCAGCCTGCCCATTGCCAGCTGCTGGAGGAGGCACCTCCACAGCTGCTTCCACCCACTCCTAATTCCCAGCAATCCCCCAAGAAGGCTCCAGCCCCAGCACTCACCCCTCCCTACAACACAGAGACGAGCCACCAGCAGCTCCAAACAGGTGAAAGCAAACCCACCAGGAAGCACTGACCTGCTAAATGCAAGCTCTCTCCTCCACCCAGAAGAGGCTCATGGGCTCCTGGCTTTGCTGCTTCTGCAGCCTGTCGTTATGCTCTTCAAAAGTTTTGCACATTCACAAGCGCAAGGAACGCCTGCAAAATGTTCTGGGGCAGTGCCTGGGACTGAAGGAGCCCAAAGCTGCACATCAGCGCCTTAGTCATGACTTGAGGCGAGAGGAAAGCAGTGACTAAACGCACGTTGTGACTCATAAGCACCCCTTACGACACCCAGCTCACAAAAATACACCTCCTGCACGTCAGCTTGCTTCAGAGCATGCCTCGGTCCTCGGAGGGGAACGCAGTGAGGGCGAGCCCTGCCCCAGCCCAGCCGCCCCTTCCCTATGCCTCTGGTGTCTCAGCACAGCGCAGGCAGGGAAATTAAGGACAAAATATGACAAAGATCATATCATAACTTTCAAAACAGAGAAAACACAGAGCCTTTTTTTGCTTCTCCCTGGTGTGCTACGGACCACACATAGCTCTAACCCAAGGCGGTGCTTATGGAAGCATCTTTCATGGGAGAGCGCTCTGTGTCCACCGCAAGCAAGCAGGAACTTTTCAGCCTCTTCTGCTGTTTATTCCCCAAACTTTCCCTTCCTTTCCACCCACACTGAGCAAAATGACAAGGCAGGGGACAGCTCTGGACGTAAGCGGACTTCCCACAGAGCTCAGTCAAAAATCTCATGAGCACTAGGAAAAAACTAGGGTTAAGGTCAAGGTTTTAGACTGAGGGGAAGGCTGTTTAAGTGTTGACCAAAAAAAAAAAACAAACCAAAAAAAAACCAACAGTGGGGTGAGACACGTGCGGTCACATTTTACAGCATGCAACAGGGTGCCCCAAAGCCCTTTGGGGTGCCCTTGCCACCAAGGCTGGTGGCTACCCTGTGCATTTCCAAGCAGAGCAACGCGTTGCAGAAGCTGTGGGTTTCCCTGCCTTCCTGCCCCTTACTCACAGGTTGGGCCCCAGCCCTACAAAAATCAGCTATGGAACATCAAACCCTGGATGTTCCCCAAGACAAGGCTGCTTTCCCTTCTCCAGCAGTGACCTTGCACACCAGAAAAGCAGCCTCCCAGCACTGTGCAAGCCATATGGTCACCATTTAAGAGGCAGAGAAGCCAACGTTTGGCTTGTTAAGCAGTTTTTCTGCTTAGAGAGAAGGCAAATCTTCCACTCTCCAGGCATGTTCCTTATCCTCCATAACAGCCTCCTGCCACATCAGCAGTCAGAAAGGGTTAGCATCCTCCAAAGAGAGCAGCTAGACGTCATCTACGTGGAGGCCCCTCTGCCTCACATTGCCTGGTCCCTACCCGTGGCTGTCTAGCTGAGGTGAACCTGTGCCACTGCACATCCCAGGAAACACCTTCCTCTTCCAGTTCCTCTCCAGGAACTGGCACAGACCGAGAACAGAACCAGGAACCGTGGCATGGATCTGGGTGCAGGGAGGGGACCTCAGGACAAGGCAGGTAGAGAGGAAGGCTTGCTCTGGGCAGCATTGCGTCACACTGGTAATGCTACGTGTGCCCAGCCGCGGCCGTGACAACATTTCAGCCCTCTGGTTTCCTTTGGAACACAGGATTCTTGAAACAAATTTGCCTGGTGGTTTTGGCTTGTTTTGGACAAATGACCAATGATTTGAGCAGCGTCACAGTGCTCAAGTATCTTGGGGCATGTGTGAAATTATCCCAGTACCTCATATGGTAGTGAGATTTTTGGAAGGTTTCCAGCTGAGATTGCTTTTTGTCACAATTAAAAAGGTGGGCAGATAAATAACATTTTATCTGTTAACCAGCTCTGAATATGCAAACACTTTTCCCTTAGCAGAACAAGGGAATTTGCTGATCTTTTTTTTTTTTTTTCTTTTCAGCGCTTGTCCTGCCTTGAGGCAGAAGGTTTGACAAAATCCTGAAGTTTTCAAAGCATATGAAAAACCAATCTATCAGTAGATTTCCTGCTGTCTTGTGAAGCCTGGGGGCACAGAGAGCTGTTACAGCTCCATGATAAGCATTTTCCACTCAGCTGGGACAGGCTGTGGTTACCACACTAGCCTTCACTGCCCTCACACCTTTCCCTTTCTCATCTTTCCTCCTGCTCAGGGTCAGAGCAGAGGAGCCTTCAGCCCCTTCATGCCAGGTGCTGCTGCCCAGGAGCTGCTGTCCCTCAGCACACAGCAACCAAGTCGAGGAGATGACAAAGGCCACCAGCATCGCCCGCGTGGCTGGGACAGGGCAGGTGAGAACACGAACAGGGAAGCACACATCTGCTTTCCTACAAGGAGAGGCACCTTTTTGCATTATGGTCCACACGAGCCCTAACTCCAGAGTCCAAAGGACTTCTCTGATTTCCTCCCAGGACACCACCATTAGATGGAGACAGAAGGAGAAAGCTCAAAGATCAAGTCTTGATGATCCCAAGGGAAGCAGCGAGGAGAATTACACCACCTCCTATGGGGACACTGGCCAATGCCCCAGCAGCAGGCAGACCCCTGCCTGCCCCACCCCAATGCTCTCGGAGGCACCCCCACAGCCAGCATCCTGCTGGCTCCCAGCCACCTCCCCAAAGAGAGGAAACGCAGGCAACCATCAAATAAGTTGAGATTTCCCCTTCCATGACAGCAAATCCCAGCAGCAACTCCTTGAGACGCCCATGAGCAGGAAAGGACCTGGCTGCAAGTCCTCTATCTTCCTGCAGGGAAACCTGAACCGGGAAGCACGGCCCCGCTCTGCCGGAGAAAGCCCCCGGGTACCTTCAGGGTGGGAGAACGCCCTTTCCTGCCCCGATTGTCTTGAGGCCATTGGCCAAGCATCCCAAGCAGGAAACGGGAGAAGAAAAACAAGCCCCTTGGCCCACGGGAGCAGCTCGTGAACACACTGCCCAGGTCTGCGGGCAGGGGCACCGGGTGGAAGGACGGACATGGGTTGCTTCACAGAGGTGCTGACCTGTGGGTTAGCAAGGAAAGGGGCTTCAGCGCTTGGCTCACCACTGCAGTAGGGCTTAGGGCAGTAGGGACAAAAGGGCAATGATTTTGATGAGGATAAAGAAAAAAGGAGCTTGGGCTAATGCTCAATAGAAGGAAAACAACTTAATTGGGAATTAAAGCTGCTGGGTTCTAAGCAGGGCTACTTTTCAGGGCAAGGTCCTCATACCAGCACATCAGCAGGGATGACCTTGGGCAAGGTCATCTCCCTCAGGCAACATCTCAACTTGCTGCCTCCTTTGAGGGTGCAGCAGGAGTAGAGCAACACAGGAGCCCTGGGAGCTTCGTCCCCATCGCAGCAGCCAGCACCATGCCATGCGGTGCAGCGAGCGCACGTGTAGTACCTGCTCCACTGACAGAAGTGCTTGTCTTTCTTAGATTACACTGAAATCTTGGTTTTAACTACCCTTAGTCTGCAAGATTTCACTGCCACCTCTTTGCTCCGTACAGGAGACAAAGATAGAAACTCAGAGCTGAGAGCGGGAGCAGCTGGAGGAAGTCTTTGTAGAAACCAGGGCAAAGAGAGGAGGGACCTGCAATTTTTAAGATTCAAACCTTCACCCATCATCTGTTTACTGCTCAAGTGAGCGCTGTGCATCAAAGAGCAGGGAGATGAAGGTGATAAGGTGCTCGTTCAAGCTGCACGAAAGCAGCGTATCGAAAGATCCAGGAGGCAACTGGTTTGACAAACATCCTTTCAGGGCGCTCGCAAAGGACAGCAGCCGTACAAACACCCCAGCACCACGTTACTTCCTTACGGGCCCACGGGTTCCTGTCCCACTGAACAAGGACAAAAGCCGCTCTTACCCCAGGGAGTAAGAGTGCTTCGTGCCACAGCGGGGACAGTGATGGACCACCGCTCCCCGGGCTGCAAAACCTCACCTCCAGGGAGCCTCCACTCCTCAAACCAGCAGAGCAGCAGGCAGCAGAGAAGCAATATAAGGGCTGTGAGGCCCTGGCCCAGGCTGCCCAGAGCAGCTGTGGGTGCCCCATCCCTGGGGGTGCTCAAGGCCAGGCTGGGTGGGCCCTGGGCAGCCTGATGTGGGGGGTGGCAGCCAGCCCCCAACAGGGAGTGGGGCTGGGGGGATGTAAGGTCCCTTCCAACCCAAACCACGCTGTGACTTCATCATTCTATAACATGGAGAATTTTTTCCCAAAACTGTCTGACAACACCCAAACCAAGCCCTTTCTGAACCCTGGCATAGAAGAAAGAACCAAGCCAACCATTGCTGGGGCCACAGAGGGCAAATACATGAGAGATTCACTCCGGTGTCAGCACCCACACCCCTGCAAACCACCCATGCATCCATCCATCAACCCACACCATGTTGGCTTGCCAAGATCACCACCTCTACCCCTGTCAAGTAATGGTACAGGCTTGAGAATGAGACATAAGATCAAAAAATTTGCCATCTGATTTCTTGAGTAGTCGGCTGCAGCAGTGCAGCCTGCAGGACTGTCCCCTGTCCTCATCTGTGAAGCACGGAGCTAAATTACTTAGGGCAGGCTACAAACACGAATCATGCCAAAGTCCCCATGAAGCACGGAGCTAAATTACTTAGGGCAGGCTACAAACATGAATCGCGCCAAGGCCCCCACGATGCTATCTGCTGTACTTACACATAGCAAAAGACAGCCAACAGGCAAAAAAAAAAAAAAAAAAAAAAAAAAGAAAAAAAAAAAAAAAAAAAAAAAAAAAAAAAAAAAACAGGGAAAATGATGTACTGCTACCCCTCTCCTTTCTTGGGGCGGGGAAACTAAGGATCTTCTCCAAGGGCATGAAGGAGAATCTGAAGAAAAGAAGAAAAAACTGTAATTTAATGCTGTCTGTGCAAGCCCAGCTCAGTCAGGTTTCTCCACCTAGAATGACAGGGAGCACAGGAGAAGCTAAGGGCACGTGGCCATCCACGATGGGACACAAAAACCTTTATGATGAGTCTCTGAGCACATCCAGAGCAGGATTTAGTGGTAATTAACACAGGCTGTCAGGAGAAGGCAGCAGGACAGGATCGACCAGCACAGAGCTGGAAATGCGGGCTGAGGGGTGACCAAATGCAAGTGGGGCCAGTACTGTGAATACTTGCTGCCACCAGGGTACCAGCGAACAAACCAGAGCAGAAACAGCTCCAAGAAGCAACGCAGACTCAGGGCTTTGGTGGTGAGGAGGCAGGATGAAGAAGCAACACATGACAGGAGAAAATCCAGACAGAGGTACAGAACACCATGCTGGCGGCAGACAGAGCCCGAGGCAGTTTTTCAGAAGACCAAAACCACCAAAATGAATTGGGTATCAGGTTAAACAAGCAACACAGGACAACATTGACACATATGGTGTGCAAAACTAGGGCCAGGAAGAAGCAGCCCCATCCATCACTGGCAAACTCCACCTTCGAGGTGTCCAGCTACAGGGATGCATCTCCCCTGGGAAGGATGGGACAGTCTGCTGGGAGATCCCATCAGCGTCTGAAGCAGCCCATGTCTGAAGGGCAATGCTGTTGTCTTTCTGAGCTCACTCCCACCAGCTGTTGTGAGAACTGGAAAGTTTACTAAGACGTAGAGCTCACTCCTTGTTCTCACTCTGCCTGAGAACCGGGCTGAACAAGAGACTCCCACCACAGACAGGGAAAGCACCTAACGTGCAACAGTGGTTTCGGAGCCCTTTCAGGAACACGGAGCACCTACGGAAGGTAGCACGAGAGGGGCAAAGCAGCACCCAGGCTTTAGGTCCACGCGGAGCTGGCAAGCCCTGCAGTGGTCCCCATGGGTCCACTGGGGCTGGGGCCAGGGCAGCTCCTTGCAGGAGTGCAGGGAGGGGGCTCAGCCCAGCAAGAGAAAGTGAAAGGTGAGATGTGCGATGTGATTCATCTCACCAAACCGCCAACAGTTCAGTTCAGCTGCTTACCTGGCTGCCTGGGGCTGGTCCACTCAGCCAGGGCCATCTGAGATGGCCCCTGGTGTCCTGCCAGGGCTTGCCTGCTCCTCTCATGGGATGCTCCAAGGCATCACACAAATCAGAACTATGCAGAGCAAGACTGGATGAGCCAAGCCATGGTCTCAGACACTGAGTCTGTGCAGAAGAGTTTGGCTTCCCTGCAGAAAGAAGTCCAAATTACTTCACAGTACACATTTGCAAAAGAAAATGGCTCTGGCAAGGCACAGGGCTGGGCATTGCGTAGCCCACAGGCAGGACACAGAGAGCATCCCTAAGCAGCAGACTGCAGGATGGTTTGAGAGTTCAGTAGCACCCAACCGTTGCACATCCGTCACTTCTGCTGCTCTCCTTCTGCCAGGCTGCTGACCCGTTCCGAGGACATGGCACACCAGTGTGCAAAAAAAAGGAAACACATCCAGTCAGAGGCCCACAGCTTAGAAAGGAGATAGGAACACCAGGGCAACCACGGGATGGAGCATCATCCCAGTGGGGGGTGAGAAAATACCACCCAGGAGAGGCAGAAACCAGAACTGCCACTTCCCGAGAATAAGCACCCTCCGGTCATCAATTTTGCATCTAATGCTTTGTCTGCAACAGCAAACTCACCAAGAAAGCATCTGAGATGTCTTGCAACATCTAACACCTGGAGATGCAGAGCACCATGCGCCCCGAGCTGAGCAGGGGAGCCAAAGGTGGGGAGGAATTAAGGTTCAGGCAAGGCTGCTCCCTATCGCTGTGCAGGGCTGGCTCCTATTGCTTCGTGTGACTCAGCCAGCCCTGCACTGCTGATGCTTTGTTCCCAGGTAAATGCAGCAAGCTGCAAGGCTGCACTGCCACCAGGCAAGAGCAAGACCTCAGGGAGGGGAAGAAGGGGAGGAGGAGAACATCCCAACCACGAAGCTCCCCACACGTGTGCGGTGTGTGACGTCGGAGCCAGCAGCGCTCAGCATCACGTAGCCCCAAGCAGCAAGACCAAAAAAAGAAATACAACGCCCAGCCGGTCCCCGTGCATAGAAAGCACAGTCGTGGGAAGCAGGCTGCCCGAGGTGCAGCTCTGCACGGCCGCAGCCCTTGTGAGCAGAGCTGGGGCAGGAGGAGAGGCTGCCTGGGTGGCTGAGGAGGAGCATTCTGAACCTCCTGTGAAGCAGGGCAACTGGGTGTGGGGCTGAGCGCCCCGCAGCACCGGTGCCGTTCAGTGGTTATCACAAGGGGTTTGTTCTCCCAGCTTTGCTCTGCTCAGCTGTCACCAAGCGCGCCCAGCGCAGGCGATCAGAAGAAAAAGCCAGCAGGAAGCTGAGGAATGCCTAAGACATGTAGCCCTGCACTAATGCCTCCATCCAAGCCCTTCGTGTTGCTGCAATGGGAATTACTAGGGATTTCCCAAATTCCATCCCCAAGATTACCTGTACTAGGAGCCGGATTTTAAGGCTAAGGCTTACGGGATGAAGAGGCTGTGAGCTCCAGAAAGTAAAATCCAGAAGTGCAAACAAACACCTCCGAGCTGCCATCACTTTTCATCTCAGAGATGAAGGCTCCGTGGGAAAAAATAACAAAACACAATCCTAATACCACAGACCTTTGCCATCATTTGCCCTGGGATCTGCTGTCCTTGAGCTGATGAAGCTCCAGGAGCTGGACTCGTATTGCTAGATGCAGCCCATACGTGCTCCTGGGGCATAGGACCAGCCCCAGTGACCATGGAGATGCTGCTTAGCGTCACGTTTCCAGAAGGGTCAGGGTTTAACAAAAATCACAGTAAGAGTAACAACAGGGCTGCGAGAAACTGGGCAAAAAGTACAAAGCAATCAGATAAACTGCTTCAAGGTGAGCAAATTCTTCAGTGAATTTGTCTGAATTTCAGCAAAATGCAACTGCTCAGATGGTGCACAAGGCGAGGGGTGGAAGGAGGGGGTGGTCTCAAGGACTCAGAATGAAACTTTTTAGTCCATCATTTCGAAACAGCATTTGTACTCATCTGACTGTGATTCAAAAAGTAAAAATCAAGCCAGAAATACACTAAACTTTTCATTTCTGGTCAAATAAAACATTTTCCTCCACTCAGCAGTACTGGGGTTCTCATTGCCATGAGCAAGCCCCCATCAAGCCAGCTCCCCCGGGGACCAGCCCAGGATGACACCAGGTGAGGACACTGGCACCCAAACAGTCGCCCACCACCAAGGATGCGCCTACGCTGCACCCCACCCCGCTCCCCCAGCATCCCTGGGCAGCTGCAGCCCCGAGCACTGACCATGCTCCTGCATCTCAGTTTCTCACCAGCCATCCCCCGTCCCCTCCATAGAAACCCTGGCACCTCTCTGCTTCCTCAAGGCTGGAACCAGGTGTCAACCCCCCGACACAGGCAGGAGAAACATCTCACTCGGGTCAGAGTGGTGAACTTGCGGGACCCCACCTGGGCGCGCTCGGAAGGGGAGAGCCAGGTGCTCCACTCGCACCCTAGTGATTCTTTTTTTTTAAAGTTTATTTTATGAATGGAAAACCTTTTCAATCATTTCCCAGCTGGTTTCCCTGCTGAAGAAGAGCCAGCTGTGCTCCACAAGCCCAGCGAAGCTCTGAGCCCCAGCTCTGACCTGCCAGATGGCTGAGAGCAGGAAGGAGCTCGGCTCAGCTCAGCGGCACCGGCGGATTGTTTATCTGCTGGTTCCTGTTTTTAGTTTTGTCTCTGTTTTCTTTCTTTGTTCTAAAATTGTGTTGCAATGGCGATACCTGCTCTGAGTGACATAGGCTTGCTTTAAAGTAGGAACCAGCTCAATGCTTTGTGTTGCTCATTTTCTTACCTAATAAAAGCATAGAGACCCCCGCCCCAAAGCAAGCCACGAGCACATTAACCCCCACAACATTTGTTTTTAAGTGGAATTGGAGCAGATATTAACTCAGGAGTTAATTCAGGCAAGCAGGAGCTGCAGTGTGAAGGCACAGCCCCGGGCACGTGCCATCCTCCCAGACCCAGGGCTGGCACCACCTTTCCTGCGATGAAGACACCAGCTCCCACGCTGGAAGACCAGTTTGAGTAATGATGGCATTTGTCCCCAGCACCTATTCAGGGGTGAGGAAACAACCTGCAAAGTGTCATCCAAATCCTCATGGCAGATGGGATCTACAAGGACATCGCTGGAGTTGGCATGGGGGCTGATGCTGATGGGCACCCAACCAGTCCCAAGCACGAGGTGGGTAGGAACAGTGGCTTCACCAGGAGGATGCTGATAGCAAAGACCTCTTGCTGATGTCCCTGGGGGGCTTATGACCGGGGTCCTTCTCCCACCAAGACAAACAGCGGTCCAAGGGGTGACCCGTGGGCAGCCTGGGGTTTTGACGCTCCTTGGGTTTGGGCCTCAGCAGGCCAGAACAGCCCACCAGCCCTAAGAGACCACAGCACCCCTGAAGGACATGGGACACAGACACAAGGGGAGTACCCTTGCTTCCTCCATGCTCCCATCGCAGTGATGATGCTCTTCAGTGGGGCCAGCTGCATTCCCCTCCCCAGGGGCCTCCAGAGGAGACCCCAGAGCCCATTTGGGGCAATCTGGTGTGGGACGGGTCCAGCTGCACCCCACACAAGCAACAGCTCTCAGTCACTGAAGGAGTGAGCCCTCACCATCCCCAAGACACAAGCCCAAATGGGAGAGAGCTGTGCTCCAGCTGCAGCTCACAAGTGCCCATCTGGCCAGGCCAGGCTACCAGAAGCTGTATTTTTAGCAAGTCAGGGCTGAGCCTCAAAAATGGCCCAGTCACACACCTTTCCCTGTGGTCCCTGCCTGCCTCCAATGGCTCTGACTTTGGCTTCAGCTCTGCAGGTCCTCCAGTTCCATCCTGCACTCTAAGCCAGCCTTCAGCTCCCTCTCAGTATGGGAAGGGGCAAGTCTGAGGCTGGCACCCACCACCTTTTGCTCCATTCCCACCTCTGTGCCTGGTCACCACAGCCACCTACTGGGGCACCCAAAATTGGGATGCTGCATCCGAAACAGCTGGCCCCATGATGGGCACGGGGCTGGGCAGAGCCTCCAGCACTACCCTGAACCCAGCATCCCAAGAACCACAATATATGATAGCAGCCTTCCAGTACCTGAAGGGGGCCTACAGGAGAGCTGGGGAGGGACTCTTTAGAAGGGCATGGAGTGACAGGACAAGGGGTAATGGCCACAAACTGGAAGAGGGGAGATTTAGGCTGGATATTAGGAAGAAATTCCGTACTGTGAGGGTGGTGAGACGCTGGCACAGGTTGCCCAGAGAGGCTGAGGGTGCCCCCTCCCTGGCAGTGTTCAAGGCCAGGCTGGATGGGGCTCTGAGCAACCTGGTCTGGTGGGAGGTGTGTCTGCCCATGGCAGGGGGTTGGAACTAGGTGATCTTTAAGGTCCCTTCCAACCCAAACCATTCTATGATTCTATATTTGGGAATTATTCACCCTCTGCACTCCCTCAGCGCCAGATTTGGATGTTACTTAATGCTCTGATTCTCAAAACACTCCTTCAAGGAGGAAAAGCATGCTGCTACCCACAAAGTGATGGGAACTGGGGCTGGTGGGGAAGGAAAAGTGACTTTGTTCAGGTGACACAGGAAGACGGTGGCACAACAAAAGCCACACCAGGATCCTGACACCACCTTGAACTTAGCACATGTCACTCTCTGAGAGCTGATATGAAATGTGGCTATTACATTTATCCTGGGCTTTTCTCAGCTTTCCCACCCTTTCCATTTTATCTATGACTTGCACTGCTCAGGACACGTGAATTTAGGTGGTCACTTGGAGATGGTTTCTCGCTAATGAGAGGTGCCTAGATGGCCTTGTTTGAAAATAATAATACTAAATTGAAATAACATATGGTTTGAATATATGAAATAATAGCATACTGGAAATAGATACTACCAACAGTAAGGAAACAGCACAGGCTCAGCAAAGCGAGGTCACCACTCTGCTGGCACAGGATCAGAGCAGACCTTTGGGTTTTCCCCCTCAGTGCTCCTCAGCTGGCAGCATCTCATTCCCTTTCCCTCTGACCTCCAGGGAAACCCTACGTGGTTTCTTTGCTTTTAGCTTCAAGATGTGGCTTGAAATCTGTGGTCCTTGGTTTTGACAGCTGGAGCTTGTGTCTCAGTCTGCCAGCTCCTGGGAGGGATCAAAAGACCCAGCAATCTGATCCAGCACCTCCCTGGGAAATCCCTGTCCCCTTGGGAGTGGGCTCCACTCCCCAAACAAACCAGGAAGGTGTAAAGACCTGACTAACTAGCTCGCTGGAGCAGACATTAGCAGGCAATTTGCCCCAGCAGGGGTGTGTTCTTTTAGTAGATAACCAGCCCTACATTTTTGGGAGGGCAACTCTCAAGTGGGTGAAGTGCAAATTGCTTTTTGCTACAGTTGTTTTTTTTTTTTTTTTAAAAAAAAAAAAAAAAAAAAGAACGAAAACATTTTGCGGCTATTTCTGCCCTCCTCCCCCAGTTCTTCCACTACAAAACTCCTTCCAGTAATTGCAGTTCTCCATTTCTAAAGGCTGCCATCATTTTTAGAAGTACAAATAGTGTTAGCCCCATACCATCCTAGTTTTGTTTTTTTCCACCAGCCAAGGCAGATCCCATAACACTCTGAGATGAACTAGCAGACAGGTAAGGAGAGCAGAGCATACAGCTCCGTGGCCGTGTTTGCCTGCAGCCGACCTGGTACCCAGGAGCTGCAGCAGCAAAATGGATCCAGAGCTGAGGGATGCAGCGAAGCCAGCGCTGCCCTCAATGCTGACAGCACCAGTACGCTGCATGGCTCTGCTGAAGCTGGCACCGACCCCGAATTTCAAAAACTGCCAAACATCCTCCTCCCTTTAAATATTGACACCATACAATAAAGTTGACACCACAGCTGCATTAGGAAGCCTGTGCTAAAAGCACTGAGCAGGGGCTTCACCCTGCTGCTCCCAGCCAGCGACAGGGGTGTGATGTCCCCAAAAAGAACAGCCTGGCAACACCAGCCCCTGATCTGGAGCAGCCATGGGGCTGCACTGAGCTTCCATTGCTGCAGGCAATTAACAAGATCACCCTTCTCTGGAGAAAATGGTCGCTGCATGTCCCAGCTGCCCATTTGCAAATGGGATGAGAGCATGAAGCAGCACCCACAGGGTGCCCAAAGCTGGGTGCCAGCAAATGGGACCCCAGCACTCACCTCCCTTGAGCCTAGAAAAAGTTGTCTAGCAGTTATAAAAGGAACTGAAAGCCCACAAGAGAAACCAAGAGCTCTAGTGCCATGGCATGGTGAGTGACCTCTCCGTGCCTCAGTTTCCTACTCTGAGAGCAGAGGCAGGGCCCCGCTGCAGCACGCGCCAGCAGCCCTGTCTGCAACACGCCGGCAGAGGGATGTGACAGCCTTATTTTCCTTCCATCCCCTTATATTTAATTCCAAACCCATTGATGATCCTGGCAGATAAGGCTGGCAAATCAGGACATACCAAAAAGTATAATTAAAAGAAAAAAGAAACACTAATACATCACAGAAGTCATTTGTAACCCACGAGAACCACTTGCCTTAACCAAGATATCCTGCTGTGGGCATCTCAGGAGCACAGCACCCAGATACCCATCCTCGAGCCTCTCCAGCAGTAAAAATGATGATGTGGGATGAGACCAGCTCGAGCAGCAGCTCCGAGAAATGAAGCTGCATATGAGCAGGACACGTGCTCCCAGCAGCAGCACACACAGGGGAGCTGCAGATCAGACCGCCAGCACCAGAACCACCTCAAAGTTGTTTTTTCTTTTTTCCTTAAAACCCAAATTCCTAAGAAACAAAATACAGAACTGCCTTGCCCAGACTCTTGCAGCAGCCACTCAGCTCTGTAAATCTAATTAATGAGCCAGGGGAAAAAAAAAAAAAAAAAAAAAAAAAAAAAAACTGTCATTCGTTTGCTAACTACTTCACCCAGGGTTGCCAAATAGACAGATAAAGGATTTAGCTGGGGCCCTATTCCAGCCAAAGGAGTTGGGAACCTGGCAGGAATCGCAGAAGATTAGAGAGCAGTGAAAGGAAAAAAGAGGAGGGGAAAAAAAAAAAAAAAATCAAAATAGATTAGCACTTTCCAAATGCAAGCATGTAAATCAGCTTACACTTTGTATAATGCCACCGTTGTGAGCGTCTGGCCCGGCCCGCTCGCGGCACCGCGTCGCAGCGCAAAGTCCCACCCGAGCTGCGAGCTGCGCTGTGTTTGGGCTCAGGAATCTCACGCCACCAACGCCCGCACAAAACCAGCCGTTTTGTTTTTACCAGCTTTGTAAATTCTCACAGGAAGCCAATTAGGGGAAACCTGGGAACAGAGGAAGATTCATAATTGCAATTAAGGCTTCAAAGCGCTTATCCCAAGCACGGCTGTTAAAATCAGAGCTGGGGAAGAAAGCAGCTTTGAAGCCTTGAGCTTTCAGACATCCCCGGGCTGGAAATGTTTCCCACTCCCACAATAGCCCATCACTAACAGAGCTCACCCAACCTAGACCCAAGCTCCAGGCTGCACCGACCCTGTGGGCACCTCCCTGCCTCCTGCCTTTGGCTTTGCGAGGAAACTTCAGCCCCATGCACGTGAAACATTCTCTCCTGACACCCCTGAAAGCTCTGGTGTCGAACAAAGCCTTTGCTTAATCTCTTTGATGTTCTCAGCTTGTAGGATCACTCCTCACCATTGCAGCATCACCAGCAAGGACAGAAGAATATTGCAGACTAAGCTGCCCACTGGGGTACAAGAGGCTTGGGGTTAAATCTATCTGGTCAGATTGACCCAACGGTCAGCACTGAGTGCTACAGACCAGGACCCTTCACAGTGTCATGAATGAAAACATCCTCTGAGAGGGGCAGCAGCTTCAGCAGTAATCTGGACACTGAGAAGAAATGGCTAAACAATCCGAACAATGCAGATGGCCTATTTGCAGCCCAGCACCCACCCCAGCAGCTCAGCATGACCACGGCTGTGGCTATGCAGGGAGCTGGGAAAGCTGGCCCTACAGCCACACCTACGGCAACACTCGCATGGGCTTTGCTGTCCTGACAGGATGGAGGTGGCTCTGCAGGTGGTGCTTTGATTTTCAAGGACAAAAGCTCCAGCTGAAGTTGAAACATCACTGCATACAAACTCCACATGCTGGGGCTGACCCCCACCCTCGCAGATAAAGCTGCACCCAGGACTTGGCTTGAGATTCACAACCCAGCCAAGTGAGTGACAGGAGCTGAACCTTCACCTACGAGCTACCTGAGAAAGTCAAAACCTGAAAACACTCTATGATCTGCCCAAATCTAATGCATTCTAGCCCATAGTCAGGGCTCGATCATTTCAGTTTGGAGTAGAACAGACCAGCCCGACGAGCAGCTCAGCCCTCCGGCAGCAGCTGATCTAGATCAGGGCCTTTTGCATGTTTGAAGATGTCAGTTATACAAGCAGGATGCTTCTAACCAGGACTACAAACTTCTTACATCTAGTGTATGTATCCTATAATACTACACCCAGTCCAGTCCTTCTCTTGCCAAAAAGCTCAGGTCGGGAAAGCACAAGTTGCAGGAATGCATGGGGCAAGTTACACCTGCGCTGGGACACCCTGGGTGGCAGCCCTCCCCACAGCAGGGGCTGGAACCAGGTGCTCTTTAAGGTCCCTTCCAATCCAACCATTCTAGGATTCTGTGATTCACATCCCTCGGCAGAAACAGTGATGTCTGGCTGTGACATGGCCAGGACACGCAGACTTGCTGGTGCAGCGTGCTGTTGGTAGGAAAAAGCATTGAGAAGAGCTGAGGGAAGAAAAAACAAACTCACCACAGTGTCAGGGCAAGCCTCTGGGAGACCTGGGAAGAGACCACCACAGTCCTGCACCTACTGCAGCACTGGGCTCACAGCCAGCCTCTGCCTGTCCCCCCTGCTGGCTGTCACAGCCTCTTCCCTGATGATGGCACCTCCTCTCCAGACAGCTTTCCTTCCAGCCCCTCCCAGCCTCACCCTCTCTAAACACCCCAAGAATATCCTGCTACAGTAGGGATGGGGAGAGTGACGCAAAGCCCACTCTCTTCTTAACAGGGACAGGTCCTTCCTTCCCCCAGTGCCACATGGAGGAAGACAGGTCCTCTGTTGTTGTACGTGGGACCCAGGAGCCTGCAGCAGGCCGGTGACTTACCCTCGGTCATCTTCCGCCGTAGTATCCCTTCAACACGCCCACGGTCCCCAGTGCATTCATCCTGAGGACATCCTGGGGACTTCCAACAGACCCACATACCCCACACCACAGTTGAGTCATGCTCAAGGATTCTACACATGAGGCCCAGGGCCCTGAGACCTTGGAACATCATTTGTGTATCTGGAAATGTACTGGCTTTAGGTATTTTTGCATAAGCTACTTTCCCTCTGGTGTTTTCTCCCTACCGCTGAGCACGTAGGGCTCGGTAATCAAATGAGGTCAAAAAAAATTCCAGCCAAAACCCCAGCAGCCTCCGTCCTTCCCCAGCAGCTGACAGCATCAGGGCGCGGCTGACCCCTTCCCTCCTCCAGCAGCACAAGAACCAAGGAATAACCCTGCGGGACCACGCGACATCCCAGAAGCGGGGGACATCTGAGACTGCACACAGAGGACAGGAACTCCCAGTTCCCAAGGGCAGAACTGCAGGAAGCTGCTCCCCAGAGCGGAGGCTATTCCCCCTGTTCCCAACTCTCGCTGCTCACAGAGCATCATTCCTTCCCAGCTGAGCAGGAAGCCATGAGCCCCCCGCAAACCATCCCCTCCCCACTGGCCAGAGCTCAGAGATGGTTACCAAGAGCAACACACACTTCTGCATTTTCTACGGAGATCTTCTTACTTCACCTTCCCGTGCACGCTGCGGCCAAATGGAGAAGTGCCCTGGAGCCGGGGGAAGTTGTGCCACCGTTTCCTATTTGGGATGATGATTTCATGCTCCTGCCACATCCGAGGGCCACACGTGGCACCCGCCGCGCTGCGGGCTGGTAGCATGCAAAGGGCTCTGCTTTGGGCCAGGCAGTTCCAGGAATCCTAACAGTCGTGTGTAGGCAAATAGAGACCACACGCGAATGATGCGGTGAGAAGTAACCCTGCTGCCCCTTGGCTCTCACCTGGCTGGAGGACACCGAAGCAGGGTGCACGGCTTGGCAGGGGGGAGACTGGGCAGGGAACCATCCACAAAAGCTGCAGCCCAGGTCCAAGCGATGACTTTTGGTGCTCCAAGGATCACTCTATATGGGGAAGGTTCTAACTACAACCATAATAACTTGGGGTTTCTGCTGCTTCAACAGAAAGGACATCTTTAGGGGACAAAATCTCCTCTCTCCCTTCCCCTAGGGAAGTGTGCTAAGCCCCATCACCAGAAAATTCCTACAGCACAGCCAGAGAGGTCTTAATATATCCCCCCCTCCCTGCTTAAAACTTACTGCTGCAACCTCACCACCAGAGAGGCGCCTCTAGATATTTTTAGAGGTAATATCTGCTAGCACAGGAATTACAGTGCATTAATTAGCAGTGAGGCGCATGCTGATAGCCACAAGGTCATAAAGCTACATCCCTCATCCCTAATCTACACCTCGTTGGGAGTTGCTGAGAAAACAGGACATACAGGAACCAGCACAAGATCTGATGTCTTGAAGGGTTCTGAGCACACGTGCTCACTTCTCCCCAAAACAAACACCAGAAAGTTTACTTCCACAGGTGGCTCAAATCCTCATGGACAGCAAAACTCAATGGGGGCTCCTTGGCCATGTTGAGTCAGACCCTAGAAAGAAATTAATGAGTCTGCAAGGTTGTAATGCAAGAGTCTGAGGGCTCAGGGAAAAAAACAATGGGTGGTCAACACTTGCTCTCCTGAGACAAACCATTAAGAAGTGACTGGTTTGGTATCAGTGGCCACTCATGCTCCTCAAAAGACAGACGCCGTCTTTATGGCTAGTTAGAACCGCAGAATGATTTGGTTGATCAGCAGTACAGCTGGGCAGGTTCACTTTCCTGTGCTATCCTGATTGTTCCCCAAGAAGCTGATAGCCTCAGCCCACCCTACCCACACTCTCTTCTTCCAAAGGTTCCTCTGCTGGGCAAATTTACTGGCAAGGAAGCATCAGAGTAACTCAGGCTGTGGCTGCACAGAGAGCATCAGCTGCAACAACTAGCCACATCCTCAGAGCAAGGGGCCAAGAGAAGGCATCACTCAGGTTTCACCACCACCGAGCAGGACAACCCTGCTAGCAGAGTGGATCGAGCATCATAATGCAGTTCCCCTCCAAAAAATCCCCATAGTACAGCTGTGGAGAGATGGAGAACCGCTGTGGGATGCAGGACTGAGCAAGTCAGTACTCACCACCATCCACACCAGGCAACTGTGCCATTACTTGTTCCTAAAATGCTGGCCCATGACAAGGATTCAGGTGAAATAAAGCCATCCAGAGCTGGCCGATGGCGAGGTCAGGTCCACTGTGCTTAGGCCCAGAAGTGGTTTATTCGCAAGCACAGCTGTTCTGTTAGATTTAATTTCTGCTAGAGTGCTTTCCACTTTCTACTCTGAACACCACGGATCACCAGCAGCCCTGCTGGCATTCCCCTCAAGGCTCTTACCAACACGCCAAAGCACACAGTGAATGAAGAAACACCATGAATACCTTTGGGAACCTTCTGTACACCCAACAACGCATCAGGGCAAGAAAGACCAGCCAAAACTCTGCACCTTATTTCCTATCCCAAGGTATTTAAGGCTAGTGACTTCACGATTGTCATCCGGTCAAAAAGCAATGGAAGGCACGGAGGAAGACAACTGGGCAAAACACTTCCCTGGTGATTTTGAAGAATCCAAGTCTAGTCTACCATAGCTCGGAGGCAAGCCTGGGTCCATCCCAGGGGCAGAATTCATCTCCTCTAACTTCACCTATGCAAAAATGAGGTGAATTTCTATGCAACATCTACAGACAGACAGAGTACCCGATGCAGGGATCATAGAACCATCATAGAATCATAGAATGGCTTGGGTTGGAAGGGACCTCAGAGACCATCTAGTTCCAATCCCCCTGCCGTGGACAGGGCTGCCAGCCACTAGCTCACTAGATCAAACTGTCCAGGAACCCATCCAGCCTGGCCTTGAACACAGCCAGGGATGGGGCAATGGGATGGGATCAGCACATCCCATCCAGCTTGAGCCCCCTCAGGGGCAGCCAGCAGACTAGGTTACACTAGAGGTCCACATTTTTAGGCAGGCATCCTTGTGCAAGACAGCTCCTGTCCTTGTTCTCCAAAGCTGTTTCCCACATGCAAAGCAGGAATAACCACACTTCCTTCCTTACCCAGCAGTTGCATGACCAAATGTTTTAGAGCCTATAACAAGCTTGGATAGTGCAATAATGGGAACATGGAAATTGCAATACTCAGTTTAGCTTACACTTCTTTCACCCTCAAACTTGATTCATAACGAACTAAAGCAGAAGTCAACATTTCTGCAAGTGGCTTTGTCTCCTTGAGATCTCCAGGCCTCTGGGGAAGAGTGCCACAGGCTAGCAGGTGCAGCTGTCAATAAATCATTGATCTGAAAAAGCTTTACAAGCAGGCCACTTGACTTTCTGCTTTTACAGCTGACACTTTTATTTCCAACTTTGAAGATGGAGTGTGTGCTTAAGGCCGCTTAAAGTCAATTTCATGGAGCTATTCACAGATGAAACATTAGAATTCTGATCATCCAGAAAACACAGACCAATAAAAGCAAATAAATGCATAATAACTTGGAGCACATGAAGGCTAGCAACAAATAGTCATGGACACCAACAGGCTGCATGCATGGCACGAGGCAGCAAGGATGCGTTAGCCTTCAGCCAGAGACGTAACTTCCTGCTAAAGTCAGCAGCAAAAGTCTGCTGCTCAGGCTGGCCGACACGAGCAGGGTCTCCACCCCGGCAGAGGAGTGAGGAAACTCCAGCACCCAGCCCTGTGGGGATCGTCGGGATCGCTGCTGCCGGGGCTGTCCCTGCACGGGGCTCGCTCCTCTTCTCAAGGGAGCAGCACAGTCATTCCTTGATATGGAGAGGCTAGATGAGCAGGTGGGGCTACTCCTTGAGTGCACAAAAGGCAACCACAGCAAAATTTTAATTATTTCAGAGTGAAACCACCACGTCTGCTGGTAATGAGCTTCTCATCACCATATTACTGACTAGACCTCAGCTCCAGGGAGCTGAAGCAGGAGATTATTTACACTTCATGGAGCAGAAAAACACAGTCCCCTTCTAAGCCTGACCAGAGATACCAAAGTAAAGCAGACTGCAAAACATGGTGCCAGAGCTGGACGTGGTTTGAGTCTGCAGCCAGGCTCAGTTAGGGGCCACACCAGGACACATGCAGACGAACACCTTGGTTCTAGCTTTAGTGAGAAAGTCCCAGCAGATACTAAAACCTGAATGGCCTTGGAAGGGTCAGGGCTGATGGCATTGACAGCAGCTTCTGGGCTGTTCTCGGCTATTTAAGATAAACAAGATGGTCACTGAAGCAAGGTAATGTGTATCTGTCCTGATTTGTATGAGCCACTGTCACCCTCATTTGCAGGGGATCAGCCTCAGGGATCCTCCATGGAACTATTCTGATCCAGAGCTGCAGCTGGAGAAAGTAACAGAAAAGGACAGTCAGCAATGTCCAGTGAGAGCAATCTGGAAACTTCAATTCAGCCAATTTCAACAAGCATTGGATGCTGGTTTTGCAGCATCACTACCAACTTCTCCATCAGCAGTGCTGGCAGCAAACAAAGATGTGGGGTGAAAATAAAGGAAAACCCTTTTCCTCCCTGGGGTCTCACAGGAGCTGATGGGAGGCATGAGAACTGCAGCCACTCGCCAGCTGTAGGTGCTGGTTTCATCCCTCTGGGTGTCCGATTTGTGATGGGGCCACAGCACCCATCCTCCTTAACACTGAGCAGACCAGAGGTAGCTTTTAGAAATTCAAAGGATCTCCTAGAGACAGAAATTCAACAGAAAATGAGTGGAGACAGCAGTATTTCGCGTTGACTTTGCGGCTTGACCTGGGCTCAGACCCAGGTTTCTTGCTTCTGTATTCAGTCCTGTATCATACAGCAACTATGCATCTCCTTGAGAAACAGCCTGAGACGCATTGCAGACTCATACAAGCTGGAGACACTCACAGATTATTCTGGGACTTTCTATAAAAAAGCGATCCCCTTGCTGCGAGGTCAGCAATGCAAACAGGGTGGTGGCATGGAGACCAGGCCAGCATCAGACCCCAGCAGCAATGCTGATGGGAAACTGAAACCACAACAGCGCGTGTGTCCAGCGCAGAATCGTCTGCAAACCTCCCTACCGCCCCGTCTGCAAACTGAGACTTCCTCTTGACTTATTTTTAAAATGTTCTTCTTTGCAGTTACCACTTTTCATGACAGGACCTAGCGTACTCTTGACAAAAAGATAATGGGGGAATTCCACTTGCTACCCCTTTAAAGCCATGATGTATTTTGATGCCAAGAAATAAGAATCTCTAAATTAGTCCCACCAAGACATCACTGAGAAGAAGACTTGTGATAGTGCCTTCCCTCTTTTTCCAAAAATGAAATTTCTCTTTATGCAACCCCAGTGACTCACTGTAGGACCTTTCAACCAGAGATGTTGCTACCATTGGCAAGACACTGCTTTGGCAAGTTCAAAGCACAGGCTGCACCCTTCATCTCTATACATTTCACTATTTTTAGCTCCTGTAACACAATCCTCTTGAATTGCTCAAGTATCAAGCTTTTGGGAAGTGAGAGGCACAGGGAGGAATATGTCTTCCTGCCGTTGTTTGAATAAGGTCTATTACTTTTTGCAATGGTTTCTGAAGGAAACTGCAGAAGTCCCATTCCTAGAGATGCTGAAAGATGAGCTTCAAACTGAAGGACAAGGAGAAAACACCCTGCTGGGAGCAGAAAATATGATAAATGTGATCAGAAAACAGCTGCTGTAAAGCGTAGGAGAATTATCAGTGCCCATGTCCACAAGGGCAGAATGAGCAATGACAGACTCGGATCAGGTGGCACCAGCAGAGCGGTTCCTGCTCCAAGGCCAGGGACAGACCCTCCACAGCTGCTCATTCCTGCAGCCTGGGGTCCCCATCGCCTTGCTAATCCTCCTGCCATGAGACAAATGAGTAGCCAGAGGTCTGCAGGAATTTCTTGGATTTCATCATTGTAATCTGCAACTCAACAACAAATGCTGACTTCCTAAAAAAAAAAAAAAAAAAAAAACACCCACAAAAAAACAACCCTAATGAGCAAAAGAAACAAGAAATCCCAGCCCTTACCCTTGCTTCCTTTTCTCTCTTCTCCATCAACACTTTCCTCACCATCCAAAACACCAGGCCAGCAATAGCAGCGTTTGGTACCTCGAGGTTCTTTCTCAGCAGGAGCACAGAGCCAAGCTGACCTCTCTTCTCACACATGATGGCAACATCTACATTTCCCTGGCATCCAGACCTGCATCCAGCCAGTATCTGAGGGGTGCAGAAGGCTAACCCAGGACATCAGCACCCCCAGTTCCATCCACAACCACCCAAAGAACTGTGTGGGTTTGGCAAAACTCAGCTGGGGTAACAAAAGCCTGTTTTTCTCATCAAAAACCAGCAGAAATGACACACGTGTGATCTGAGTAAGAAAAGACATGTTAGATATACTCACTTTTCAGAAGGGAAACGTACTTGTTCCTGGCATCAATTATGAAAACCCCTCACCACATGATGCAAGAGTTGATTTTAGCTCCTATCAGCCTTTATCACGAGTCCGAAGGTTAAAGTTTCACCCAACACCACAGCCGATGACAAACTCTGTGCCAAGTGAAGCCCCAGCAAGATTTAGGTTGGAGATAGCAATGGTCTCTGGCACAGCCTGGCTAGGCACTGAGCACTGTCAGCAGCATGGCACAGAAACTGCGGGGCTGCTGCAGGGAAGGTGGAAGCTCAGCAGAGAAGTGGCTGTACCACAGGAGAGGGCTGTGGGAGGGAAGGGAGGGAAGAATGCAGCAAATGCTCGAGAGAAAAAAGGTATTTTCCACCCAAAAACAAACAGAAAAAAAAAAAAAAAAGGGGGTAATGCAATCTGCCCTTGCCAAAAAGGGATGGAAGGATGTCAAATGGTTCCTCTTAATGCTCCCTGGCGTGACTGTTCAGCCCAGGGGAATGGAAGACAACCAGCTCCTTTGGGAGGGCTCGGAGGGTCACTCACATGGGGCAGAGGGGACAAGTCTTCAGACATTTCCATGCTCAGCAAGACGACCCTCCCAAAAACATGCAACCATGTCTCCAGCTTGGGAGGGAGCCCAGTGTCAGCCACCTCTGGGCATGGACCTCAACCCACAGGCTTCCCAGGGCAGCCACTGAGTACATGGGGCTGCCTTGGGTATGACCCTTGGGGAAAACAAAACATTTCTACAGTGAAAGGTTACACGTGGGTGCACTATCGTATTTAGGATAGCATCAAACAAGCAGAAATACTGATACCAAGATATTACAAAAAAAATTGCCATTTGCTCTTCGTTCCACTGACTCAGCACTTCCTTCTGCCTCTCCAAACTCTTCCTAAGACTTCTTGAACCCCCCACAAAAACAGGTCACATTGCTCCCTACTCTGCTACACTGGTTCACTATTTCTTGGAGTTTACTTTAATCATTTTTTAATAATGCAAAAGTGTCTATCACCCCCGGTGGGGCCAAGGACCATCCCAGCTGAGCAGAGCAGCAGAGACCCCACACAGCCAAGGGTCCCTCAGGGTGCAGACCCCAACCTCTGCCCCACACGGCCTTCCCCCAGCCCCTCTGGGATGAAGTACAGCAGGAGCCCACACTAATTCCTTCAGCCTATTCGGAAAAACAAGTTTACACGTGAGATTTCAATTGGCTCCGTCTCTGCTTAACTACTCCAGCTGTGAAACAAAGCAAGTGAGAGACAAAGCACTACACACATGCAGCGTGACCATTTCAGAGGGCTTTTTGTGAGCCTTAATGCCAAGCCCACTAAATAGATTAACTTACGGCACAAACAAGCAAGTAAATCTTTCCCCCAAGGTCCTGTGTATCCAAAGGAAGCTTTAGAAGTTACTTCCTGCCATTGTCGAGGCCCTGCTGGGAACCCAGAAGCCTTTTCAGTCTCTGGCTTGGTTGCCCAAAAACTTCAGTTCCCTTCCAGCACCGCTGGTGGCAGCTCCACAGAAGACAGATGATTGCAAGGATGGTTTTGCCCATTCCCCATCAGCCCTGGGTCAACAGCAAGTGAGCCAGTGACGGACACCTGCTTCCAGAGCCCTCAGAGGGGCCCGAGGCCTGCTTTGGCCGGAGGCACCAGTACAACTGCAGCACCATCACGCACCCTAGGTGTGCCAGACCCTGAAGGCGTGGAGGAGGAAGTGCTGCATACGGGGAAGGCGCTGGGACTGGAGGGCTTGGGGCAGGCCCAGGGTGGTGAGCGAGGCCCAAGCCCCAGGCTCTGCCTTGCTGAGGGCAGGGCCTTGTGGCCTGGCCTTGTACAGCCACCAGGCAAGATCTGCAGCAGCCCAAAAAGACAAAGAGAAGACAAGCCAACAGATGTCCACTTCTCCACAGGAAGGCCCTATCCACTGCTCTGTACCATTTCTCCCTGTCTCAGTGTCTACATTTGAAGGTGACATGGCACCACAACGGGCACACAGCACCCCATCCCCAATCCGCCTCCAGCCAGGCTGGCACAGCCCTGACCAGCTCCCACACACAGGACACCAGATCCTCCCAGTAACATGTCACAGGAGCAAAGGGAGCAAAAATCCACGCAGCAGACGTAGCCTGATCTCCTTCCAGATGGTTTCTCCCATGCTGGGCAGCACCACAGTGCCCTCATCCCAGCTCACCACCAGGAGCCCTGGCATGGTGGTGCTTCCTAAGTGCACAGTTCCCAGAGAATCAAAGGCTCCCCGTTCATTCTGTAGCATCACACTCATGCTGTCCTGGCTGATGACCAGAGGTGGGTTGATGCTGAACACCAGTAGCCCGTCCATGCCCAGTGCCACAAGCCAGAAGCTCAGGGGCCACTATGAGCAAGGTCCCAAAGCTCCAGGTGCGCTGCATACCCAGCAAACACAAGCTAAGAACCCTTCCAGCCATTTCTTGACTCTGCCTAAGTTCCCTGAAGGATCGAAGGTCCAGTAGCATTCAGACCAGATCAACCTCACAGTAATTTGCATCTAGAAAGCAGTCCAACTGGGGGACTTCAGGCTTGTTGGGTTTGCTTGCAATCCAGCTAATTGATCCAAGGAGGCAAACCTCAAGCAGAAGCCCTCTTAGACAAGCAAGATTCACACCCAGGGACAAGGAGCAGCAGCGATGTCACCTAGGCTGGGTGTGCCAGGCTGGAGATTGCTTGATCAGACACAAAGCACCCGCAGCCAGGTGCCACCATAACTTCATTGCACAGCCTCGTACGCACTGACTTGCTAGGTTTATCAACACAAAGACACCGAGAATGAAGAAACATTTGTGAAGTTTCACATATACAGATTGCCAGAAACAATGAGAAAAGGGAAATGCCACCTGAAAGGACGAGAGCTTGTTTGCAGAGAAGCCTCTGAGCTAAGGGTTTAAATAGACACAGAGAGACAGGGGAAGCAGCTGAAAGGGGAAGCGCTTCATCCTAACAGATAAAAAAAAAGAATGGGCCTTTGTGGAAGGGGTGAAAAACACTTTTACAAGTTCAAGACAACACAGTCCTTCCTAAACATACACACAACAGACATACACCCATCCACACAGCGTTGCATTTGGACATTTACACAGCTTTAGGACGAATATTTTGCGTGCTTTGATGTTACAGCACAAAAAATTCCAACACAAAATAAAAAAGGAGGCAGATTCCCTACTGCAGCACTGCTACAGACAGTCACAAGATCGGGCTCAAAGCTGACACTGTGACCGCGGGGGGACAATGCTCCAGCATGCCCTGTGTTCCCAGGCGTGCTTGTCACATGGGCTGCTCACTTCTGCTTAAAGCCACTCAAAACAAGCACAAGCAGCGTTTCAGGAGCTGCTCTCACACCAAGCTCTATGGGAATTTGGGGCAACAAAATGAAGCATTTCAGGGAAAGCCAAGCCCCATTCTCATCAAATGGGATGGTTTCTTGCAGTACGGAGTCATTAGCAATTGTCACAGCGCCACAGGACATGTCACCCAACCAGGTAGCATTTTATGATTCTGCTTTTAACTCAGCAGTGGGGTCAGCGCCCACATCTGTCAGTCAAAAACATCTGCAGTGCTTTTCACTGCCTGCCACAGCTGGGAGGCAGCACTGGAGCCCCCTCCAGCACGCAGGGGCTCCCCAACCCTGTTACGGGAACAGTAGGGTGCAGGTGGGAGCACTGAACCACACAGCTGCCCAGCAGGATCCGGCTGCTGGGCTCTGTCTTACCAGCAGGAGACTGGAACCTGGGTGAACTCTCAGATGTGGCAGGTTAAATACAGCTAAATTCAGCAATCACACTTGTGAGGGGAGCATATCTGAGCCAAAAGCAGGCGAGCCTCGAACACGAAACCCCACAACACTGCTCCAAGCAGGCAGCACATCCTGCAGCACCACACTGCCTTCACTTCCCGCCTCGCATCTGCAAAGGCAGCTGAGCATCTCCTGCAGCACGGACCGCAGCGGGGGAGCAGATCGTCCGACCGCAAGCTGAGGTGGCTTTTTTTTTTTTCTTTCAATGGCAGGGCTTGAAATCAGAGATGAACGAGTCTGAAGGAGCTCATGCCTGTCCACTCATGTATTCCAGATGCACACGCTATAATCACGGCTTGCCAAACAGGATACGAGCCGTAAGAAAATGAAGCATTTTATCTTCAAGCTTTTCCAAGAGGGTATTAGAAACAATGGGGAGGAAATACAAAATTAACACTAGAGAAGAGCAATTGGCAGAGCCCCTCACGAGCCTGTTCTTCATTACAAGGCTGCCTATTCAGTAGCTTTCATTAGGAAAATCGCATCTCAGAGCCATTCCCGACAGTGTCCCTATTTCCTAATTAAGCTTTGCCAAAGAGCCGCGTCGCACAATCGCAACAATTACCATTTCATCGCGCTCCCGGCTGCTGAAAACCCTGCAATTAAAGCATCGGAGGAGTCGTACAGACGTGTCATTAGGGAGACAAGTTCTCACATTGTGTTAATTGGTGGCCAAAGATGAGATCCTAAAGAGGGGAACGCTGCTTTTGGAGGGTTTCAGTCTTTGGGCTGAGAAAGGCACTGAGAGCAACAGCTTCTCCTCAGGTTCCCACCCAGGTGGGTGCTGGTGGCAGGTCCTGCCCGTATCCTCTGGGCACTGTGCCCATGGCATGCCAGCTCCACATCAGCTGCACCTTCAGGAGGGCAAACAGCCCCGATCTGATGCATGCAACACAGGAGGGACACAGTCCTGGGTGCCTTGTGGAGGTCACCTGGAGACCTCCAGAGAAGGCTTCGGATGGGTGGACACCTTGCAAAGGAAGGGATGGCCACAGGGTGTTGACAAAGATGTCCCCACGCCACCTCCAGCTATGCCAGAAGAGGTGTCCCACAACACTGAACCCCTTGGGGAAGCAGAAGGAAAGTCTTACAGAGAGGAGAGAAAGAGTGAGCAGCAGAGCTTGGGTTGCATCCACATCTCTTTTTCCTCCACTGCAGTCAGGAGAGACATTTCCAGCCCAAAACACCTTCCTGGCTGAGCACAGCTGCAACGCTGCAGTGAGGGAAGACATGTCGGGCTGCGATGCAATGCTGGTGGATACACATAATTTTTTTATAGGAAACTTACTTACCCTTACTTATTGCCCAGTGCAAGTTCAAAGCAGGGATGGGAGAAGAGTTTAGAAGCAGCAAGAACCTCTCATCACTCATAAACATCTTCGAGGCACTCACCTGAGCAGCTCTCCCAAAACACATTCATGCACATTTTCCTCTTGCAAAATAATAATGCAAAACCAGCAGCCCCAGCACACCAGGAACAGCTCAGCAGTCACCGAAAAAGAGAAGCTGAAATTGCCCCAGGTGAGCTACAGCATGGTGAGGCTGCAGCAGTCCCCACATCACCATATGGGTGTCAGAGCCCGGTCCCCACCAGGGCTGGAGCATCACGCTGATGGCAAAGCCACTGCCACATCCCTCCGCCCCGAGGTGCAGCACGGGCAGCTTGCACTGCTGGAGCAGTGCACACTAATTCTTGCTAATGCTTTCATCTAGATTCAGTTCTTCTTTCTCAGTGCAAAACTCATGTCTTAGTTTTCATGTTCAGCAAAAGGCAGAAGGTGACAGTTTTGGTTTGCTTTTCTCCACATGCGGGTGGTCGGATCTCCAGGGAGGGGCGGGGTGTCGGGCCAGCAGCACCATCCTACAGCGCCAGAGCCTGCAGCACTGGTGAAGACCCCCTACCTCAAAATCCTTCCACCTTGCCACAACAGCTTCACCTCCTGCAAAACCACCTCCAGCACTTTGGCTGTCTCTTTTCCCCCTGCCCTGACCTATAGGAGAGCCATGACCATGCAGCATGGAGCAGCGAGCATCCCCGCTGCCAGCTGGGATCACAGCACAGAGCTGAAGCTGGCCCCGGGTCTCGCACACCTCCGGCTCACAGTGCAGCAAACTGAGCTCTGCACTGCCCAGAAGCCTACAGGTACTGCCCAGTCCCGCTCCAGAGGATGCCATCACCCTTCAGCCTCCCGTAGTCACTGCAACTGAGGGACGCAGCCACCGCGACCGCTCTCGCTCTTTATCATCTCATCTTTCTAGGTTTAAGCTTGAATCTGAGCAACACCCACAGCTCCAAAACACTTTGCAATCATGTTTCGGAAACAATTTGCAACTCCATCCAAGTTTTTTGCTGCAACTGTGAAACGGTCAAACACCAGACTCCTCCCCAGCGTGCACACACACTAAAACTGAAGTACTGATATCCTGTGTATCCCTGGAGTTTGCAGCCTCTGCATCTAACGAAGATTTAGAAAATGGTTATAAATTGAAAAGCTAAATAAATTGCAGCTGCTTAGCATCAGCCCCTTCAAAAACAGGATAAACAGCACCAGTCTGCAGCTGTCTGAGTGTGTTTTCTTTGCATTGAGAGTAACAGCACCAGCACCGAAAATAAGCTATTAGTAAAGTTAACCGGTGCAGGGCTGATAGTGAGATTTTAATAAACATGAAAACAAAGGTCTGAAATCTCTTTTTTCCCACTTTCGTTAGTGATATGAGTCAGCCCAGCCTTTTCTTCCTATGGGGCTTGCACGATCCAAAGCAGCTACACATCCTTTCGGGGGCGGGGGGGTTGCTGCAGCAGTGAGTGGAGCGGGAGGCCAGGTTGGTCCGTGTGCCCTCTGAGCAGTGCTGGCCACTAAATGGGAGCCACTGGTGGCACTGTGAGGCCACACCATGATGCTCCTTCAGAGGCACAAGCTGGTGCACGGAGCAGCACGCGGGCATCTCGGGGCTGGCGCATGTCCGGACACCGATGCTGGAGGGATGACACGCTGCTGGGCTTGTCACATCCCAAACCACATCCTGTTGCCACAGCAAAGCGCTGCCAAGGTTGCACCTCCGCCCTGCAGGGCTGTGGGGACACGGCTGAGGGTGCGAGGAGGAGCGGGTGCCCAGAGCCCCAGGGTCCCTCCAGGCTGGCAGGGGGAGCTCCCACTGCAGTGACACCGGGTGACTCAGTGCCACCCCCGCCAGGGGCCCTGCCAAAACTCCAGCCGAGTGCTGGAGAGCCCCTGGGATTTCCCGGGGACCTGTGCGCTGCTGGGTGGTCCCCTGGGGCTGGGGCCCACACCTGGGCCCCCAGCAGCATCTCCGTGGGGCGGCGGGAGGAAAACAAGCAGGCAGTCCAGAAATGAGTCACGGCAGCGGGGCCCTGTCCCCACCCGTGGGCGCAGGGGACCCCCAGGGAGACGGCATGCAGAGTGTGCAGGGTGCTCCCTTCCCAGGCTGCAGGGGGCTGGGATTGTAGGGTAACCCCACCACCAGGTGCTCCTTGGGGGTTTCAAGGTCCCCAGGGGATCAGTCCCAGGACTCCCTTAGGGTGCACACACCTCTCCCGGTAGAGCATGGAGCCCCCAGTTCCATGCCCCCACCCCATCACTCCGGGATTACCATCCCCACTCAGTATTTTGGGCAGCCGATTTAGTAGCCACCCCTGAGATTTCACGGCCCCCACACCCACCAATCGCTGGGTTACACAGACACCCCAGTTACAAAAGAGCCCCCCTGGGGCACCAGGCACGCGGAGCCCTCCGGTTACAAGCTGCTCCCGGTTACACACGGGGTGCTCGGCTCTCCCGGCTACACCGAACCCCTCCCAGCTGCCCACACCCCGAACTAAGGGGCCGCAGCCCCCTCGCCGTCCGGGTTCCCCACCTGGAGGGCGGCTGCCGCCGGGGACCCCTGCCCA
>VXAV01005942.1:25359-37698 GCA_013399715.1 Alectura lathami | reverse complement strand
TCCCACCACCCTGCCATTTATCCAGCCTTCCATCCCCTCAGCCACCCAGTCCTCTATCCATCCCTCCACCTCTTTCCCTTCCATTCCTCTGTTCATCTACGTCTCCCTTCATGTCTTTCTTTAGTAATTCTTCCTTTCATCCATGTACCCAACCCTTCATCCACCCGCCCTCTGTCCCCTTATTCTTCCACCCACCTATCCAACCAGCCATCCACCCATCCACCCTTCGCTCCACCAATCCTCCCTTCTCTCCCTCCAGCCAGCCACATCTCCATCCTTCCATCCACACCTCCATCCTTCCCTCCATTCATCCCTCCCTCCAGCCAGCCACCTCTCCATTCCCCCACCTTCCCTCCACTCCTCCATCCTATGTGACCTCATTTTCCTTCCCTCTCTACACACCCTTCTCCTTTGCTGGAAAAAGCACTCAGCATTCCCCAGTAGCTCAAGGCCACCCGTGGCTGGTCTGGGTGACAGCAGGCTGGGAACACGCTGCTGCTTTCTGCTCTGGTGACACCTGGAGATGGCCTTTCCTTGCTGCCTTCAAGGGAGCTCCTGCAGAAGAGCCCGTGCCATCTTGATCTCGGGCACTGCTCTCCCCCATGCCTTCCTAGCGGTCCATCTGCTGCACCGGGCCGGATCAAGTGCAGATGATGCTACAGGCAGGAGTAAGAATCCGGATTTGGGTTTCTTTGCGGGTTTTCATTTTTCGGAAGAGAGTGACCACTGTTACCGATGTTCCGAGACTCGAAAGCCGCTCGGGCACTGAAATAGATGTGGGTTTCGCAGTGAGATTCCAGCGAATTTCAAAAAAAGCAGACCCACTCTGAGTCAAAATTCCCCTACAGTGCTGACCCCTGAGATCGCCTGCAGCATGCACTGCATGGGATGCCCTGCCCCAAGCCCTGATGCTGCCCGCCCTGCGCACACCCCAGGCATGCAAGCTCAGCCTTCATCAGCTGAGTGGCCTCAGCAGTTTGGAAGAAATTCTGCAAAAATAACAGGGAGGGGAAAGTCTGGTGTTTGTCACGGTGCAACCTGCCTTGCAAAATACCGCAGCACCCCAGCGGCGCAGCTGGACAGTGGGAGAAATGTTGTGTCCTGCACTGCCAGGACCGGGAAGGGCAGCAGTAGGGTGGGGAAAGGATAGTGGGTACCAGCCCAGGCTCAATTTTTGGGATGCCAATCTGACCTCTGCCATCCCTTCTGCTCCAATCCCAATTGCTGATTTCAGACCCATGTTTATCCCTAAACCAGAGGAATTAGGACATGTTAGAGGGCTAAATCAGCAGAGGCCAAGCTCCTTGGGGTGTCAGAGCTGCATGTGTCCCCTCGTGTCCCTCCGGATCCCACCCGTGCACATTACCATCTGCTTGTTTTGCTCCTCAGCGTGTGGCAGCCTGAGGAAGTTGCCAAAAATGGTGACTCAGGGGGCTCGTGCGGGGCGGAAGGAAGCGGGGCAGCACAGGGAGGTGCCGTGCCACAGCGTGCAGGGACAAGGTGACAAACAGCAGCGTGGTGCCACCAAGCAGGCCAATGCCAGCTGGGTGCATCTCAGCCCTGCAGCTCTGTCCTTTCCCCTCCAGCTGCACAATGCTCCCTGCACCGGGTGGCTACACTGGGACACCCAGATAGGGAAGGGGAAGCTGAGGCTGTGCCCAGATGACACAGATATCTAGAGCTTTGGGTTCTCGGTACCGTGCCGAGTTCCAGCGAACTCAGCAGAAAAACCCACGCCAACGCACATGAGCGCAGGGGCAGTTCAGGGCACAGAGATCTGGGGTTTGCAACTGCATCTCCCGGGGGAGGCTCGCCAGCAACACGCTGCCTGTGCCGTGCTGCTGAGGGACCTGCAGCTCCCAGCCACCCCTGTGCTCTCAGGCTTCCAGGGGACACCACCTCTGCTTAAAAGAATGCTCAAGAGCTGACCAACAGTTATAGTACTGAGGTGAAACTCGTCCACAGGTGACTCCGAAGTGGCTCATGGAAAGTCTTGGCTGGGACAGGACATAAAGCCCCTTTGGTGTTAGAAAGTGATTTCCATAATGACCATTTCTAGGCAAATCAGGTTTCCGACGCATGCAAAGGGACTGAGGTGTGCATGGCAGGAGGCTGCAAACACTCCCTGCGAGAGGAGCCACTCTGCTGCGATCAAATCCTTTCTCATTTCCAGCAACATGAACTCGCAGACCCCAATCTCCTTCGCCCATCTCCTGTTTTCATTCCTCGTGCTCCAGAGTAGCACCAAAACACCACCTGGCCGAAGTCCAGGGTGGGACTCACCCCTAGCTCCCAGGAGTGGTCGAAATTAATTTTGGTCATTATCTCACCCCTCTCCCCCCAGCACATTTCAACCAGACGTACATCGCTTCCCTGAATTGACAACAAGCTGCTGAGTCCGGCTGAGCACCATCGAGTATTTCCAGCTTCACATGATAAATTCCTGGAAGGCAGTTGTTCTGTCCCAAACATCACAGTATGGATTTCGTAGAACATGGTGGTGATCAGCCAGATCTAAGGATACTTCTTATTCAGGGTGTGATGACCTTCAAAACATTTAGCTCACTTGGGAATGTCCTGTTGTCAGAAATGCTTCAGATCCAGGTGGAACAAAAGCCGGTGGGAAGGATTCAGTGCTGAGCTCAGTGTTGCAGGGCTAACAAACAGGCTCCTGCTCTCCACCTCTAGTTCTTCCTCAGCAAGACCAGGGGGGCTTTTAGCGTTGTGAGGTTACAAACCAAGCAATTCACAAATTCTGCAAAGATCTCTTTTCAAAGGTGTTTTTTGTTGTTGTTGTTGTTGTTGTTGTTTTGTTTTTCTTAGGGGTCCTTTTGTCTGACCAACAGGGGAGCAGCAAGGAAGTGCCCAAACATCCCACCCAGGCTTCCCCTGTCATCCTCCACTCCTGCAGTGGCTTTCCGTTGGGTTTTTGCATGCTGGTGCTGTGTCCCAGGCCCTGCTGGCCCTTTGCAGGAAGCCCGGTGGAACATGCCCTCGCCCCGCACAGCACTGGGCTGTGATCTCCCTTTGCCAGCTCAGATTCCCCCCAGCAGGTCAGGCCTGCCCTCAAGCCTCTCCCCCACCTCAAAGCCACCCCAGCCTGGTGCAGGAGGCATTGGCACGGGTCACAGCAGCACAGAGACAGCACTGGAGCCTGGTGGCATCACCTGGGATGCAGCCGTGCAGGACTCAGCTGAGTGTTATCCAGGGAGCAGGCAAGACAAGGAACAAACCCAGCAATGGGACGGGATGTCCTCACATCCAAGGAGGTGCTGGGCTGTCCTTGATGGATTCACGCCCAGCCACAGACTGAAAATGCAATGACTGAGCTCCAAAGAATGCCACAAGTCGTCAGCTCCAGGCACGGTCCAATGGCTGCAGACACAGCCAGCACATCTCCGAGGGATACATTCCCATCTCCCAAGGGTATGTTCCCATCTCCCAGGTGTGAGATGGGAATGCTCCCTCGCAGCCCTGGCTTCTCGGGCCTCTGCTCGCTGCCTGCACAGCTTCAGAGGGAAGGGGAAGCAGGATCCACCAAAAAGGGAACCTGCTTTTTCTTGCTGGTTCCTCCCACGACTTGTGTTTTTCATTTCTCTGGTGCAATTTAAAGGATACTGAAAGTTTGCTCAACACCACCTGAATGTGATCCTTGAGAAACAAAAAAGGGCCACAGGCTTCGGTGGTGGCAGCTCTGACCCCATACCTTCCCCTTCTGCTTTCCATGAAGGAGGTGAAAAGGTAACCGTAAATGACCCGGCCCCACCAAGTGCTGAAGGTCTGCAGGAGGGCTGGGGTGAAGGGCTCCAGAGTAGCCCTGAGCATTTCCATTTTCATCTCTGACTTTTACACTATCAAAGCCACATGGGTGTGTTTCTACTTGAGCTGTGCACTGATGTGCAAGAGGCCTGTGCCCTTTACAGGACTGGTTTGCAGCTGGCAGTGGGTGAGACAGAGGTGCAAAAGAGGATGGGTTGCTCTTTTCCTACAAAAAAAAAAAAAAAAAAAAAAGAGTGCAGAAGTCAGGCTGGCATGGAAACCTGAGAGAGAGAATGGAGCCCAGGGGATCATGCTTTCTGTGGCATGGAGCTGAGCAGAGAGTTGGTTTGCAGAATCCTTTCCTGACCATGCAGCTTGGTAGATATTTATCCTTTGCAGGTGAAGATGCTCAGCTGCTCTAACACCAGGCTGGGCTTGCTAAGCTGCTGCCTCCTTGTCTGGTGGAAGAGCTGCACCCAGGATTTGCCCCATGACACCCTGAGGCAAGATGCTGCAAGTCCCCTTGCTTGCAGAGAACTGGTCTTGTCCCAGCTTTGCCTGAACCTAAAACCTCCCTCCCGAAGCTGGACCCCTCCTCCCGACGCTCCAAAGCATCCCGCCGTGCGCTCCCCCCGGGTCTGGCAGCGGGGCGGTTCCGAGGAGGCCACGGGAAGGGGCAGCGCCCTGCAGGGACCCAGGGCCGGGAGTGGCTGCTTCGTGGGCTGAGGCTCCCACCCTGCGTCCTGCCGGGGAACTGCAATGGGGGGGCTGAGCAACACCCGTGGGTGGGACCCAGCCGTACCGGGGCTGCACCCACTCGAGGAGCTGCCCCCCACGAAGCACCCAGCCAAGGCCCCTGCCTGCAGCAGCTTCAAAGACTCGGCACGGAGGAGAGCTGCTGTGAGAGCTGTGGGGTGCCAGGGCAGCTGTGACCACAAAGATCTTCAGCACAGCCACCCCTGAGCCTCTATGCATCACAGACTCATAGAACTGCTTGAGTTGGAAGGGACCTTTAAAGGCCATCCAGTCCAGCTCCCCTGCAGTGCACAGGCACACCTACAGCTGGATCAGGTTGCTCAGAGCCCTGTCCAGCCTGACCTTGAAAGTCTCCAGGGATGGGGCATCCACCACCTCTCTGGGCAACCGGTGCCAGTGCTTCACCACCCCTATTGTAAAGAACCTTTCCCTTATATCTAATCTAAATCTCCCCTCTTTTAGCCTGAAACCGTTTCCCCATGTCCTATCACAACAGACCCTGCTAAAGAGTCTGACCCCTTCTTTCTTATACTGACAGGCTGCTGTCAGGTCTCCCCGGAGCCTTCTCTTCTCCAGACTGAACAGCCCCAACTCTCTCAGCCTATCCTCACAGGGAGGTGTTCCACCCCTCAGATCATTTTTGTGTCCCTCCTCTGGACGCGCTCCAACAGGTCCATGTCTCTCCTGTGCTGAGGACTCCCCATCTGGATGCAGCACTCCAAGTGGGGTCTCATAGAGCAGAGGGGCAGGATCACCTCCCTTGCCCTTTGTGTGTGTGTGGCCAAAGAAGGCCACACTTCTTTGGATGCAGCTCAGGATGTGGTTAGATTTCTGGGCTGCAAGGGCGCACTACTGGCTCATGTCCATCTTGCCAGCCACCAGTACTCCCAAGTCCCTTCCAGCAGGGCTCTGCTCAATCCTTTCGTCCCCCAGCTTGTATTGATAGTGGGAGTTGCCGTGACCCAGGTGCAAGACTTTACACTCGTCTTTATTGAACGTGATGAGGTTCTCCTGGGCCCACCCTCAAGCCTGTCCAAGTCCCTCTGGATGGCATCCCATCCCTCAGGCACGTCAACCACACCACTCAGCTTGGTGTCATCGGCAATCTTGCTGAGGGTGCACTCGATCCCACGGATGATGCCCCTGATGAAAATGTTAAAGAGGATCGGTCCCAGTACAGACCCCTGAGGGACAGAGCATCACAGCAATCAGTGAATGCCTCAGCTGCAATCAGTGCCTTCAGGTGCTTAAGCCTGGGTGTGGGCACGTGCTCTGGGCACCACAGGTTGAAGCCATGGCCATCACGAGCTGACCCTGCTCCACATCATGATGGGGTAGAAGAAACCTTCTGGGAAACCCCTACAGTAATGTGCTGTGCTGCTCCAGGCTGGGGGGAGCCAGCTGTGCTCTTGGACAGCCCACAGGTCCAGATGTGGAGATGGCAGCACTCAAAGGATGCCTCCAGCCCTGAGTGTGCTGTGCGAGGAGAGCTGCAGCCGCCGTCTCTGCCCTGGCTCACAGCCCTGCCACCCCAGGGAGCCACCAGGTCCCCCAGGCTGTGCCACCCACATCCTGCACAGTGCCTGGGGACAGGTGCTGCTCTCAGTTCTGTTGCACTAAGGGTGACGCACATTCTGAATGCACGTTTTGTGATGCACAAGCAAGGCATCAGAAGTCTGAGACTCAGATCAGCGGGCAGAGATCACGGGTGCCTGCATCACCCCGTTGCCGGGCTCTCTGTCCCCCAACACTGGTGACAAAGCTCTTCTGCAACTCCCGGCCCGCAGGAGCTCCCCGGACTCTCCCTTGGTCCTGCTCCCAGCGCTGAGTCCCCGGCAGGTGGCAGCAGGCGACAGCGGCGGCACGGGGCCGTGCAGGAGGGGACAACGGTACGCGGGGGTCCCCGGCCGCGCAGCGAGGGACACGGCAGCGCGATGTCGTTTGAGGTCGCTGCTGCTTGTGGTGGGAAAGGTCTGGGGCCATCCTGCTGCCAGCACCTGCCAGGGATGCTTTCAGCAAAGGACCTGACCTGAGAGCCGCTGGGAACACACAGGGATGCAGGAAGCAGGGGAATGCAGTCCCCTGGACATCCCCCAGCACATGCTCTCGGCACACAAAACTCCATGGGAAGCCTCCCACGGGCACTGAGCCCTTCCCGTGCTGGCTCCAGTTCAGCCCTCTCCAAACAAAACACTTGAGCTGCTGCTGAAACCTCACCCGCTTGACCATGCCCTCAGCCATGTATTTAACGTGCAGCATCTTCTGGAGGGATGCAGATGAAGGGATGTTGGGAGTTTGGGGCAAGCAAGCTGTGAGGCAGCAGCACCTCACAAACCTTTTAGAGACACCCACCAAAGCCTGCTCACCTCCACCAGGCCCAGGCTGCAGCAGCTCCTGGGGAACAGCAGGGCATGGGGGCACTGATGTGGACGGGGATGGGCATGGGGATGGGGAAGGGAACAGGGACAGGAACATGGCAGACAGCCAACATGTCCTCTGAGGATGATGGTGCCCAGAGCCTGTGGTGGGGAAAGGCAGATGTGTGCAGCCGAGAAGGCATTGCTGAGAGGCTGAGCCTTGTAGGTTTGCCAGGGTGCTGAAACCTTTCCCTTTCAGGCTCCAGGGCAGGTGCAAAGCAAGCCAGGAGGGTGGAGAAGGTGCAACATGAGCAGCCTTTTGTCCCCCAAAGGAAGGAACAAAAGACCTGTTTTTTCAGCTGGAGGAAACACTATTCAACATTACTCACAGGTTGCAAAACTGCACTGCAAGGGAACACACGATGCTGGGGAGTTTTTTATACCAGAAAAACATCTATGCCAAGGGCTGGTGCAGGCAACCCAGCAGAGCCCCGGGGAGGACAAGGCAGGAGGGGCAGGACAAGGGGGTGCACACGGGGCAGCATGTGGCCCTGGGCAAGGGTCAGGGCAAACACAGGATCTCTGAGCAGGAGACCCCCATGGCTGCTCTGCCCTGCATAAATCCTGAAACTTCGCTGGTCTCCTCCCCCAGGGATGAGTTTCACCCTGGTGCTCTAATTCTCATTTAATTTAAAACCCCTCCATGTTTGGAAAGTCCTCCCAGGTTCCATTGGCATTTCTAGGCTGATTTGCAAACTTACATGTTAAAATATGATTATAAAACCAAACCCCTCGGTCTGTGGGAGGCCAGCAGGGGCGGCTGTGCTCTTCGTGTCTCAGGCAGGGCAGAGATGTGCATCTTCATCAGCACACTTTGGGGTGGTACAGGAATAGTTGGCACCAGATATTAAATATCACAGAAGTAACATTTCGCTGCTGTCTCCCGTGGTGATACAAGCAATGGGGTCCAGGTGCAGCGTTTGGTGGCAGTGGGGTGGTCACAGCGATTTGTCCTCCGATGGGCAGCATCTGTGTGCATCCTCCAGGGCACCCTCAGGCTGGGGATGGGGGCAGACAGGACCCTGGAGGCAGGGCTGCTCTCCAGCTGAGTAAAAATGAGTCAGTGGGCTGGGAAAATAGGTGTGCTTTTCTCTAGCATGTGATGGACACTGAAAAGAAAGAAGGGAAGGGAAGGGAAGGGAAGGGAAGGGAAGGGAAGNAAAGGAAAGGAAAGGAAAGGAAAGGAAAGGAAAGGAAAGGAAAGGAAAGGAAAGGAAAGGAAAGGAAAGGAAAGGAAAGGAAAGGAAAGGAAAGGAAAGGAAAGGAGAACTTCAGCCAGAGTGCGAACATCATTGCCCTGCTGAGTGTCTGGGGGAACTGAGGCCAGAACAGAGTCACTCACCTGCTTTTGTCAGGGGGAATGCTAGGTGGGTTTGGGGGAGTGCAGACTCTTGGAGCAAGGCAGGTGCCTCTGAAGGATGCTCCCAGCCCTTCCCCAGCCATGCCTGGGGCCGGCCCAGCACCTCAGTGCCTGGCCAGAGCATGCTCCCAGTGCCTTCCCACAGGTTCCCCTGTTAAAAGGTTATAGCCACTTGAAGGCCACTTCATCCAGCTTAGTGCATACTTACTTGTAATTAGGTTAGGACAGCTGCCAAAGAGAGAGCAAATGCTGCAAAGCACTCTGGCTAGGGCTCAGGAGAAGCCTGTGTCCTGTCCTGCAGGTGACATGTTCATAGCACTGTGCATAGGGGCACTGCCATTTCAGCAGCCTCCCCTTGCAAATGGGAAGTCCCCAGCACTCACCATGCCCTCTCCTGTGACAAGGGGACATTCTGCTTAAGGAGGGCATGGACTCTCAGTCCCCATGGCCGTTTGCACGATGCTTTTCGCTCAGACCCGCAGACAGACCCTGCTGTCTCAGTCCCTGCAGATCCCGCACCGCGCCGTGATTTTGCCTGGGGGAACAGGATGCTTTCTGGAACTTTTGTATCTTTGTTACTTCTAAACAAACAAACAAACAGAGCACCACCTCACCTGCAATGCTGAAATAGAGCGTGGCCCAGGACTGCCACAGCAGCAAACAGAGCTGAGACCCACGAGCCCACTCATGCAAATGCTGGAGACGAGTTAACTATTTGGCAAAGGGAGTAACTGGGTGGCAGGATCTGGGGAGCTCTGGGTTTGCATGTTTCAATAATCCTGCTCCGAGGTAGCTGGGATACACCCAGGCCCTCCCTCCCCACTTGAAGCTCTGCACGGGTCTGATCTTTGCCTGACATCGGCTTAAGGAGATCAAATTCCTTTTCATGAATCTATTCTGACTCAGCGGGGAGGAAAATTCCCAACCAGAAGCTCAGCATCTGAAGTCCCCACAGCCGTTCACATGTCCCATATGAAATTATGGCCACGGGTTCTCCCAGATGGTCTCTGTTGAGGCAGGAAGCCTCTACGTGGGCCATTTTCTTATGCCAGAGCCAAAGAAACTCACACCAGGCTGCTCTCAGCGGTGTTCGTTGTACCCAGAGAACATCCTGTAATGTAGGTGAGGAGCTGTCTCCACTCCAATTAGCTGTTTTAAAGGAACATTTGCTACTTTAAGGGAGCACTGCTCGCTGCATGTTGCTCACTGCACCCTGTCCTTAGCCAGGCTGTGTTTTCGCTGTCTCACCTCTTTGCTCTGAGCAGAATTTAGCCACTGCCTTCACATTGACTAGTTTCCCTCTCCATCAGGGTTCCAGAAACTTTGTGTTTAAGTTGCTGCTCTGATTTTGCTAAAGAATTTACAAGCTGCAAGTAAAAAGATCGATTTTATTTGAACAATGCTGGCCTAAACTCAAGAGGAAGAGACTTCACTGTATTCCTCCCCAAACGGGACCTGGAAGCAGATACTTCTCAATCAGTTTGTTTTCCTCCAGAAATAACAGCCAGCTTAGGGTCCCCTCTGGGACAGCCAGGGTCAGCAGCCACTGGGAAAGTGCTGGTGTGCACCAAGGCTGCAAGCAGCTCCTGTGGGAAGGGCAGCAAGCCCAAAGTCTGCTGCCTGTGGCAGCAGAAGGGCAGCTGGAGGGGAGAGCCCCGTGCAAAAGGTGGTGAGCAGTCAGAGCTGGGTGCTTTGGGGCAGAATTGCTTATTCTAGCTCCCAAAGAGTTTTACAGCCTCTCCAAACCCTTGGCTCAGCCCCAAGGGGTGGTTTCCTAGGTGGGTTCAGAGCCTGGGGTCCTGGCAGACCTGTCCCCAGAGCTCCGAGATGGCCTGTGGGTAGCTGGGAATTCCCTGATGTGTCCCTCTCTAGGTCAGGGTCACAAGTCCTTCATGGGAAAAGAACAGTCCTCAAAGCAGCAGCAAGTCCAGCAAAGGCTGGGCTTGCTCCCAGGACCCCTGAGATATTTTGTGCATCTAAAACTAAGATTTGCAGAATGGCTGCTTCTGCACTGCTAAAGATTTGCAGGGCAAGCACTACTAATTTCCATCCTGCAGTCCCTGCACTGTGCCTTCCCAAAGCCCCACAAATCCAGAAGTCTTTCTAAACAGAACAGAATCAAATGCAACTGGTCCCTCTAACCCCTCCCAGCTCCTCCGCAAACTGAACAAGAATCTGCCTCCTCAGAGTCAAACCCTGGTTTCTTCACCCTACGTCTTCCACATCTCAGCCTGTCAGCAGAGTGCTCCAGCACCATGAAATCAGGATAATGCCAACTACCAATAGTGCCCAAAATGCACAGGGCACATCTGCTCCGTTGGCACAGGTGTTCCTGCAGGGCCTCCATCACTCAGTTCCAGTGAGGTCTCTCCAGCTGTGCTGGGGCATTCCCAGCAGACCGAGCTCCCTTTTCGCTTCTGGTGCTTTTGCACACTGAGAGCAGAACATTGCTGTGAGGTCGCTGTGTTCCTCTTGTCCTGCTCCCTGTAATATAGTGCTCGGAAAAGTAATTTGACTGTGGAAATAGCTTGAAAATGTAGGGTAGCTTCCTTTGGGACACACGAGCAGGTGGAGTCTGGAGGATTCATGTGTATTTCAGAGCTGTGCCCTGTAACATCCACTTGTTCACTCTGACACGTCCAGTGCACAGAATATGACCACACTTTCCACTTTAATCTGTGTTATTTTTTGTTCTGCTACATCTGCACCCGTCCACATTAAACCATTGTTTCTGCCAAGAAGCACACAACTAAATCATGGGGTTTAGCAATTTTACCATCAAGGAGTGCCTCCGTTCCCATGGGTCTAGCTGGTGCCTGCTCTGCTGCAGGTCCCCGCGGTGGCCGAGTCCACCTGCGAGTCCCTGGGATCACCCATTCGGTAGGGCTGGGAGCTGCTGCATGTCAGCCTGTTCTGCTCAAAATAAATCACTTATTACACACAGAGCTTTCTAGCCCGCCGGCCCTAAAGCAAACAGTTTGCAAGAGAAAATATAGTATTCCAGGGGCTTATCTCACTTGGTGGCAATTCTGGGTGTATAATTGAAATCCAAGTTGATCATTAGAGGTTCACAGAGATGCTGAATAGCCCAGTGTTCAGTGGGCTCTGCCAGCCACGGCCAATTTACATTAGAGGCTTGATTCCTTCTACAGCCCACTTCTCAGCCCATGGGAAACCTCCCTGCTGCTTATTCCCCATTTGCAAGGACTGTCTAGGCTAGGAAAAGGCTTGCCTGGCTCTGCTCTCACTGCTGCCAGCACTTCTGCCCAGTGTTTGAGCCGGTTGACCCGGGATGTTGCTGGCCATGTGCACTCACTGAGGAAGATTTAGCATCAGCCACATGCCCACCTGTCCCTGAACTACAACTGATAGTCAAGACGTACCTACTTTTATCTAAAATGAGTGATTTCTGCATAAATGAGAGGAGCTAAAGGTGTGCTTCCCCAGGAACTGAAGAGAAAAATGTATAATGGGATGAGGATCTGTAAAGTGATCAGGGGCTTATGGGCAAATGATATTTGCTCGGGAGAGAAGCATTAAGTGTTAGAGTAATAATAATAATAACAATAACTGCCAACAAGGTTAAAGCTTGTTTAATTCCAAGGGGAAATAAAAGCCATGTGCAAAAGCTGTGATCTGTGTTGGCAGAAGCGTCGGTCCAGGAAGAGTCAGCAGTGCCTTCTTGCCTGATTCCCTCGGTGCATCTCTCCACATTCCCAGATCGTCCTGTCTGCCAGCGCTGCAGCCGGATTTCCACATGCTCCTGCAAGTGTACGACCCGTGTAAGCCGCGGGGAGCGGCAGCCACCGCGGGACAAAGCCGGGGCTCGGCTCACAGCGGGAGCATCTGGGCGAGGACGGGACGGGACGGGACGGGTCGGGCGGCTCCGGCTCTGCTCTGCCCGCGAACCCACGGAGGTGACGGGGCCCGGGGCCGAGGGGTCTGCAGCAGAGCCCCCCGGGGCAGCTGCCCCCGCACCTGCGGCGTGAGGTGGGGGCTGTCCCGGGGCCTCCCCTGGTTCCCGGGTTTAAATGATTGAGGAGATAT
>VXAV01005942.1:0-12109 GCA_013399715.1 Alectura lathami | reverse complement strand
GCCCTGCTGCAATGAGGAGTCAGTTCTGGTTAATGTTGGAGATCGTAACGTGATTACCGAAAGTCTCATGAAATTAAATCACTTTGCTTCAAAGCAGACGGGGAGGGGGAGCGTCCCTCTGGCAGCGGGGATGGCCGAGCGGATATTGAAAGCAGACTGGTAGCCAGCATTGCATCGCACACAATTGAGCTCTGACAGTGTGAAGGCAAATACAAACAGCAGCTTGTGTTTGCACACAAAGGCTCTCTGCACCAGTATCCCCGGCCCTGTACTTTACACCCTCGGCTCTTGGGCAAAAAGTCCTGGGAGGGTAGGAGGGAGGGAAAATCCACTGAATATTTAGAAATGAATTGAACTGTGCAAACATGCCATTGGGAAGCTCTCAGTGTAACGCCTTGGATCAGCTACCCGCCGGGGCTGGAACGTAGCTGCTGGATGAAAGGGCGACTTTCACGCTGAAGCAAAACGGGACAAAAGAAGATAAATGAAACGAGCTCCCGGCGGGGTTTGGTTTGTTTGTTTTTGTAACGCGGCTAATATTCCCGCATTGTTCAGCCCAGCGGCCCAGTGTCTGTCCTTCACACGCTGCTCGTAAATCGGGGCTGGGCAGGCAGCGGGCGGGGTGGGGCGGCAGCCGATAGCCCCCAGCTGGGAGCCCAGGGACAGTGAGGTTATCCCGGGCTGCTGTGGGGCAGGGAGTGGGATGCTCGGTGGGGTTCCAGCAAGACTGTGCCGTGGGCTGAGCCGGAGCGGTGACGCACACCCCGCTGATTGCAGGTGAACCTGTGCTTGGATTCAGCCCGTGGAATGCTGCGGCGTGGGGCATCAGCTGGGTTAGAAGAATAGGGATAAAGGGGTCTGAGGACCAACCCTGCTTTGTAGTTCTGCAGCTGAGCATGGCATGTCCTAATGCCTTTCATGGAGCTGTGGGTGCTGGCAGCAAATGTGGGGGATGCCCACATGGGAACCACCCAGATGGGGGAGATGGCTCCATCCCGAGCCCCAGCACAGAGCAAGGAGCAGAGCTGGTCCTTGCTGCTTCTGCCCAGCTCGAAGCCCCCTGGGGGTGGACCACAAATGGGCATCACCAGACCCCGAAGCAGCCCTGGTAGGCAGAGCCAGGTTAACCAGGTACCTGACACTCACTTGTGTTTTAAGGCAAAAACATGCTCAAATGGAAGCCTTTTAAAAAGTCACCTGTTGCCAAGAGTTTAGGCAAGGCAGTCACATCTTAAATTTGAATCTTTCTCTAGTTAGCACTGTGGAGGCTTAATAATCTGCTGTATCACAGTTTTGATTAAATCAAACAGCAAAACCAGCAATGCCTTGAAAACGCTAAACAGTGCTTAAACTACTCCGCAGCGTTCACTTTTCACAAGTGAAACCACCGAACATCCGCAAAAATTTGGCAAACAGATTTCCCCAGAAATCTAGCCCCCCTAACTGAGCTATTTGTCAGTCTCCACTTCACCAAGTTTCACCCAATCAATAAGAAAATCCCATCCCGACAAAACCCCAGACGGCCCGTCACGTGCTGGGGGCGAGCACGGCAGCCCCTGGTTTGGGTGACCAATGAACGTCCCCAGGAATGAAAAGCGACGATTTGTCGGCAGCCCATGCACTTGAAAACGAGTGATCCAAATTATTCAGCGAGGCTCCCTGGATAGTGAACCCATTGAAAAGGGACGGAGACAGAGTCATAAATTATTCATTACCCCAAAGGGAATGAAATGCATGGAATCATAACAATAATAATAACAACGACAGTCACAACGCCGGTAATAGCGACAGCAGTTCAGCCAGCTCTGCTAAGGGAAGCAGGGAGGCATGAAGGCTTGCAGAATTTAATTTTCCCTTATTCCAGCAGCCCTTTAGAGCGGCTGTCTTATGTAAAGGGGTACAAAGTGGGTATACATTTGGAATAGATGTATTTATTGCCAATAATTGGGCTAGTTTGCCATGACCAGGGGTGGTGCAGGTCCCAGGCAGTGTGGAGGTCCCATGCAGTGCTGTTATTTGCCTAACAGATTGGATTTCTCAGGGTCCTGGACTGCTTTAAGGAGGTTGTGGAAGTGGCTGCAGTGGAAGCGTGCGCTGTACCACAGCCCAAAGTGCCTGCAAAATTTATAGGTGTCCATGAACTGAAAGGGAAATGGAAAGCGCTGGCCTGCCACACCAACCCAGGATGAGACTCTTGAGAGGGGCCTCGGTCGCAGTCACTTGGCACCCAGCGAGGCGGTAAGAGAGCTCAGGAGAGGCCGCAGCCCCTGTCCCGCTGCCTGCAGGGTGGCTGCGGAGCATGGCTCTGGCTGCAGAACCCCGCTGTGCGTGTACCGTGCGCCTAATCCCACGCGCTGCAGCTCTCCATCCTTTTGCCACCCTCGGGACACGGGCTCGCACTCGGACACCCATTATCTGGAGTCCCCCACCCCTTGCAGTGGGTTCCCAGTGGGGAGTGGGGTGCGATACAGAAGCCCCAGATGCATTGACATGCTCCCACTGTGTTGCAAAGTGCCCGGCTACAGCGCTGGCATGCAAATGAATGCCCGAGGGGCTCGGCCATGGCACTCGGCCATCTCCCGCCGCTTTCCCACCAGTGGCCCCGTGTTGGTGAGAGGGGGCCGGGCAGGGCTGCGGGGTCCCTCTGCCACTGGTGGGCTCTGCCAGGGCTTTCTGCACCTGCCCATCTCAGCAGCATCCTGCAGTTGTGTGCCCATGCACAAAATTTGGCATTTTTAAGGCCAGGAAGCAGCAGGCTGGAGTGGGAAGGAGCAAACGCTCACCCACGTAGCTCTCCCAGCTCTGGGTGCAGAGCACCCATGGAGGTAGGACTGGACCCACATGGGTGGTGCGAAGCAGAGTGGGCATGGAGATGGATTATTCCCTCGCTGGCACAATCCCAAAGCCAAGAGATGCAGAGGATCTGCCCTGCTGCGGGGGGAGGACGTAGGTGGCATGGCCGGGGAGCCTGGGGACAGCTCCGTGTCACTGCACCATCCCTGTGGCTGGAGTGCCAAGCCCAGGGATCCTCACTGCATGGGCAGCTGCAGTGCAAGGATGGGGAAGAGCTCCTGCTGGCACTGCTGCTGCGAGCCGCATGTGCGCAAAGCGGAGCACGGTTTTGATTACCAGCGCCCGTTTTGGTGCAATAAATCACGAACAAGAAAACACACTTTTGGCCTAGATTCCACCCTCAGTTATGAGTGGCAGTAACCAGAGGCAAAACCCAGCATCAGCATTGCAACCCATATGTTCACCTTTTGGAATTAATTTCTTCTGGTAGCGTCTGTGTAATTATACAGCACTGAGGGCTGATTATATGCTTCCTCTCACGGGCAATTAATGTCGCAGCTCCAGTGCCAGAGGGGCACTTTGCACCCTGCAAACCTACAGCCTCCAGCGCAAGGTGACAACCTGGGCTGTGTCCCCTTCTGAGAGCCTCTGGTCCCCCAAAGTGTCCCCAGGTGAGGGGGGCCTCACCCAGCAGCAGGGCACAGGGCACGGAGTGTTTGCACGAGATCCAGCTGCTGCCAAAATATTTGGGAGGTGGCTGGAAGAACCTGGAAATGCAACAGATGCTCTCCGATGGCGGCAGCCCCGCGGGTGAGCGGAGCGGCTTGTCTCCTGAGCAATAACCTAATTTATATCTCATAAGACAGTTTTATTTTCTGAATTAGTGATGCCGCTGGCCGTGTGCGAGAAGCAGCTCCATGCCGCAGAGGGGCCGTAGCTGTGCTCCTGCTTGAGACAGGGGGAGTTGAGAGTCGTAAAAGCAACTTCTCACATCGGCTTATGGTGCCTATAAAATTAGCCCTGTTAGCAGCCGGCTGCCCGTTTAACTGAGCAACTTAAACGGATCACAACAGCATCCCCCTGCCCTGACCCCGGCACAGCTTCTGTAAAAAAATGGAGTTTAGGAGGGGAAGAGCAGGGGAACAGCGACGGCTTTGCTTGAATCAGGCTCAGAGTTTTCTACTGCGGCGTTTGGGTTTGTTTATTAATTTCTGCTTCCCCAATGTCTCAATTCAAATTAAATGAAGAGAGAAAGTGGGGAAGAAATGATTTCCAGTTTCACCGCTGATTTCTGCGGGCTTTGGACGAAGCCCTGCTCTCGATTTGTTCTCCCCATCTGGGTTTCGGCAGAGGGTCGGGTTTGGCCGCGGACAGGCTGTGCTTGAGCTGGTGGGTTCGCCAGCAGCCGCTCGGAGCAGCAGATCCTCTTGGCCAGGGGAGCGCAGCCCCGCCGTGTGCGCGTTCCCCCCGCTGCGGGAAGCACTTTGTGTGTCGCTCCGTCACGTCTGAGCTCGGGAGCTTAACATAAATCCTCGTGCTCAGCCCCAGCTTGAGCCCTTTCTGCCGCAAAACGCTAGCCAAGCCACCGGTCGTTGTTAGGTTTCAGAGTGAACGCTCCCTCGCCATGCGAATGCGGCTTGTCCCCGCTAGCTCGTGCTGCCCGTTAGCCGTGACAGTGTCACTCATCCTCACACAGCTTTCCCCAGCCTCCCCAAACCTCGACTTATGGGAACAGAAGGACAGCCCGAGGTCTGTGGCTGAGCAGCCCTGCAGGCTCCCTCCTCGGAGACAGCGCCCTGAGAGCTTAATTTTTGGGAAGCTTTAACATCCCCAGCTTACCAAGCGCTGAAAGAAAGGTCAGCTAATCCTCCACAATGTGTGAATGAATTCAAGCCCAGAAGTGAGATTACTAAAAGGGGACTGGGAGGCCGGGAGAGCTGCATGGATACGGGGACCCTTCCCATAGTAGCTGTTGCATTCTAAAGAAATGCAGCTTTTCTTTCAGCTCCCTTCTCCTGGGAGGAGGGGGGTGGGCACCCAGGTCCCCTCCGCCAGCAGCAGCCCTGCCATTGAGAATGTCCCAGCCCAGCACAGGGAACCCCAGAGAGCTGAGCACGGCTCAAGCATCCCCACTGGGTACAGGGTCCTGAGGCTCAGCCCAAGCACTTAGGAAGAAAGCCCCAAAAAGCAGAATCAGAATCATAGAATCACAGGCTGGTTGGGTTGGAAGGGACCTGAAAGAGCATCCAGCTCCAAGCTTCCTGCCAGGGGCTGGCTGCCACCCCCCACATCAGGCTGCCCAGGGCCCACCCAGCCTGGCTTTGAGCACCCTCAGGGACGGGGCACCCACAGCTGCTCTGGGCAAATTCTCGCATCCTTCCTGCCCCAGTTCCAGTGCTGCCTGTGCCTGGACACCCAAACACTGCTGGGCACAGGCTGATGCCACCAAGCCCATGATCCTCAGGCAACGTGGCCATTTCTGTGTCCTCACAACCACCACCATATTCCAGATCTCTGTGTGGGACACATGGGGACCTGGCCAGTCCCAGTGCAGGAGGGCAGTGGGCACTGTGCCTGGGGCAGCACGGACAGCTCCCTTCTGGGCCGCACCCCCGGTCCTTTGTGAACCCCCGGGGCGCTGACATGACAGGACCACTAAGGGCGGGCTTTTCTTCTGCAAATCAACTGTCCTCCTCAATGCTGGAGGAGCAGAGCCGCTGAATGCGGGTGAGAAGCAGCCCCCCGGAGTGTGGATGCACTGCGATGAGCCATGGTAACCTGGCTACAAGTGTGACAGCGCAGACACCCAGACCCTGAGCCTTCCTGCCAGCCTCCCCAGATTGGGTATTCAGGCTGCAGGGTTTTCTCTATTGACCTCGAAACACTGTTCTGCATGGGAGAATTTTCTTTCTCTCTCTCTTGGTAACTGCAGAATCAAGCATTTGCTGTCAGATCCTTTCGCTACCCCAATGGCAAGCTGGTCATGCAGCAGGGATCTGCTTGCCCAGTGGCAGGACTTTGTTCTCAAGGCCCAGGGTCCAGCTAAGAGAAAGTGGAGAGGATCCTTTCTCCAGATGTCATAGCTTCAGGAAGGTGGGATGCTCCATGTCCATGCACAGAGGGCAATGCAGTGGCAACCAGAGAGGTTCCCTAGTCCTGCACAGGCATTTCAGAAAGGGAAAAGACAGGAGACTCATCCTCACAGATTCACTGCTGGCTGGCATGAAGGTGAAACTTGGAGTGCACAGCATTTCAGGGGATGCAGGAATTTCTCCAGCTGATCTCATACTGGTCTGGTTTCAGGTGTATCTGAAACCTTCCATCTGCATCCTGATGTGCCTCCACAGCTACAAAGTTAACCATGGGTGCCTAAGGAAGATGCAGAGCCTACCCATGAGGAGGGGAAGAGGAGAAGGGCACAACCCCACCCTGGCATGATCTGAGGCCATGCCCATGGTGACAACCCCTCCCGTCCCAGCCTTCCCCATCCATCCCCTGCGCAGCTCCCTGCCCTCCGCAGCCGTTGCCCCTAGCTATTCAGCCGCTGTCCGGATCATTAAGCATATTGAGCCACACCAGTCCTGTGACTGGTTAATTAGTAAAGAGTTGACTAATTAGTTAATCGTGTTTACTGAGTGCTTTGAGACTGCTCGCTGTTATTATTTTTAATTATGACTGCGCCCCAGGCGCTGTTCACCTCCCCGCATGCCAAGTCCCGCAGGGTTCGAACTCTTTGTCTCTGCTACCCTAGCCTGGTTTTAAGATGGGAATTTGCCTCTTGTCCTCTGGGTACCAGGTTTCCTTAACAGCCTCTTGTGTGGGATTTCAGAAAAGACCCTCACAAAGTCTTCATATACCCTGCCACACTTAACTCGCCCTTTGAAAGCTGTCTTATCCCTTAAGGAGGCAGGACTGGCTCTTGCAGAGCCATACACAGTAATGCCTTTGTGCACACCTCACCCTGAGCCCCTCTCCTGAACTCAATGGAAGATCAGGCCATATCCAGACCTGCATGCCCATCGCAGCCCAGGAGGCTCCGACCCACACCCATGGACGTCCCTCTCCCATCCAATGTGGGATGGATGAGCAGAAGGAAAGGGAGCTTGTTCCCTCCGCTGATGGCAGGCTGGTCAGGAGAGGGTAATTTGTTGGAGGGCAGGAAGAGGAAATGTGCTGCAAAGATTTCATCTGCTGAGAACATGAACAGGTTTTGTTAGCCAGGGAAGAGTCCTGGCATTTCTGAAGAATCAACAAGTCTAATAATCTTGGGGCTTTCTTCATTCGTAAAAATGTCATCACCTCATTAAGCAATGTCATAAAGAGCCCCAGTCACCCCCTATCACTGTGCAATCTGAAGAGGAGGTTTCTGGCACCAGCTGTAGCAATACACCTCCAGCACACTAAGAGAGTATCTGGCTCTTGAGCAGACAATAAGCAATAAAAATCACACGGGGCTGCCACAGGAGCAGGCTTTGGGAACGCTTCAGTCCCTGTGAGTTGATCAGGAGGGCACATGGCCAGCCAAAGTGTTCTATATGGGCATGACACGACACGGCTGCTTAGTGCTGCTGCCTTCTCCTGAGAATCTGAGTCCTCTTGCTGCAGCTGGGGGCTCTCATATTACGTGCTCCTGGAAAGCTCACAGTGGTGTGGGCTTACCAACTGCAGGTCGTTCTTGCTTAAATGACTGCTGCCATCCTTGCTCCTCATCCCGTGCCCATGTTGGGAAGGATCTCCGAGGTCTGTAGCCCAAATTGTGGAACTGGAAAGATGCTAAACACTGCAGCAGGTTGAAAGCCCCGATCATTTCCTGGCCATAAGGGGAAGGAGGTTCTTCCGGAGATAAGAGCACATCATTTCCCCACATGCTCTGAACTCCTTCTTGGAAATCCTTCTTCCTTTCATGGCTGAGCAGCTCAGCATCTAAAATGAGCATTATTTAAAATGTCTGCAGTCTGCAGGGACGAATCGGGCCCGGGCTCTGTAACTGCAACAGGCCATGGTGCTCAGCAGAAAGGACCTGGTGGTGCAGGATGATATCCACAGAGTGAGTAGTTCCAGACCCCTGTGGGGCGTTTGGGCATGGATCAGCTGTGTGGCAGCCTCACTGTTGTGTTCTCTGCAAATTGTAACTTAGGGGGTTCTGAACCAAAAACTAACCAAAACTAACAAAAACTAGCCCTTGTGGTTAGTTTTAACAGCATGCAAGTAGTTCAACAAATTCTTCTTCTATGGATCACACATCTGGGACATCTTCAGGGTGTTTTTGTGAATTAATGGGCATTGGCTAGGATTTTACAAGTGGTTGAGTGATCTGGAGCCCAGAATCTTGATCCTCATTTGCGCCACACCTTGGCTGCCCTTTCACAAGGATCAGAAGCTCTAAGGCCCCCCAGCCCCACTTACACTGTGGGCCCAGCATGCCGCCTCCTTTACAAGCACTGCTAGCTACCAGGCCCAATGCTGTGCAGCGCAGATTGACCATACGGGCTCCATGTAGGAAGGCAGAGGCACTGCTGCTCACCTTGGTGTCTCAGCGCAAGTTTTGCACTGTGTCTGATCTTCCATCCTCCCGCCCTCACTGCCCTCCTGTCACAAGCCATATCTCTGCTCCTGGAAATCTTCCTGCAGTCTCTGAACCCCAGGAAGACTTCCCAAACCTCCCCACTGTGCCTGGCGCTGGGACAGGGACAACTGGCTTCCTTCTGAGTCCTTGTGGGGCAGGGCGAGACCCCAGCTCAGAGTGGCCAGCCATTGCCTCACCATTTCCACCCAGGAGGAGAGCCTGCTAAATCTCTCCCTCTTCAAAAAGAATGAGAAGCCAAGGAAGTCTGGAAGGGAGGGGAGACGATCATATCTGCACCTGGGAAATGTCATGTTTGGTTTTTCAACTCAAAATGGGCAGTGACAGCAACTCCGTGGGGGTGTAAGCAGAGGGAGCAGTGCAGATTTATAGCTGTGGGTCACGCTCAAGCTGAGCCAAGTATTCTGCCTAGCATCAGTTTTATGAAGGAGATGAAATGCAGAACCTCAAGTGCAGGCGTCCCATTAGAGGAGAAACTCTGGGAGAGCAGGAACAGGGAGTGCACGGCAAGAGGCCATCCTGCCCCTCTCCCTGCTCCAGGCTGGGTCTCTGTTCAAGGCTGGGTTTGGGCATGTTGGAGACTGCAACCACCAAGCATGGCCGGGCTTCAGCAGGTCCAAGGTTTGGTGCCATGTCCTGTAAGTCATGGACAAAGCTGGATGCTGAAGTGAACAGAAGTCAGGAACTGCCCTCTTTCAAAACAAAATGAAATCCACAGCAATTCACAACCCTGCAGGAGGGAGTAATGCAAGATGCAGAACAGAAACCTCTCAGATGACTCCAAATACAACACCCTTTTGGGTATTGAATTTACCACTCCAAGGAGATGCTGTAGAGAGTGTCACAAAAGCGCAGAACATCAGGACACAAATGATGCCAGGGCTTCGCTTTCTGGCAAGAACCCAGACTGAATTTCTTGCAGATTCAAATCCTAGTATAAAAGGTTAAGCAAATTTACCAGAATCTCACAGTTCTCAATGAGATAAACGTGAGGCAGAACTTTTTCTTAGACATGGGTGGATTATCACTTCATTGCAGTCTCATACTGAAAACTGTGTTTCAGCTGGGCTTTGAGATAATTGATGAGTGATGCAATGGTGCACTGTGACTGAGATGTCCCCAGGTTGTCTTCTCTGGCAGTGCCTTTCCATGTACCTCTTCAAGGGCAGGCAGCAAACCCTGTCCTTTCCCCTGTGCTGCCATGACCAGGAAAATCTTTGCAAATAGAAAGGAATTGTCGCTAGTGTTGAGGCTGATTCTCCTTCATCCAAAGCTTTTGAACTGTGGCAAGTGATATTCTTGTCTGATAGTTTTGCTGTGGCTCCGTTAGACTCTGTGGGGCTGATGTAGATATTGTGACAGGACATGTTCTTCCCTTCGATTTAGTCCTAGAGTCTACTCTGGTGGTTAACAGTCTGAGAATCTACGCAAGAGGCCCTGGTGGGTAGAAAGGACGAGGCACAGTGTTTCACCCTTCAATTCTGTGGTTCAGAAGCTGGTTCAGAAGTTTCGGCCACAAAAGCAGTGTCTCGGTGCTACCACACCAAGATGTCTAGAGACAAGTCTAGAGCTCAGGCACTCGCCTTCAAACAGCTACAGAAGAATCAAGAATCTTGGTCTGGAGGTGGAGAGAGGAAAAATTCATTCTTGGTTCGTGTTTTGTGAGGTTGGTTTGCTTAGTGTAGTTTGTTTGTGAGACATGGTGAAAGACTCTACTGGAGCTGGTGGAAGGAAATTGTGGGCAGGGCAGGAGGAGGCAATCTCATTGGCATCACCCTGTCCATAACAGGGTGACATGTCCATGGCTTCTTCCCACTCCTCTCTGGGCCAGACCCATAGCTGCATCCTGAGCAGCTTGGAACAAGGCTTGGACTCAAGAGCTGCCTGGGAACCACAAGAACATGCAATGGAAGCCAAAAATTCACTTTGAAGTGCATTTTTTCTATAGGTGCCCCTGAACCCTGTGCACTGGACCGCACTGAAGCTTCCCTGCCAGCAATGGTTTATGCCCTGTGGTTGGAAGAACAGAGCTGACTGTGGGTGTCACCCACAGCTTTCTACACACAGAAGCAGAATTCCTGCCGTGTGGGTTTTAAATGGTGCTGGGCCGGAGCAGTGCCTGCTGCACAGACTGCAAAGGGCACAGCTCTCCAGGGGAGCTGTGGAGGTTTCCAAGCTGGCTGGGAGACCTAACAGAGCGGTTTTATTTTCCGAGGAAGCCTTAGTCAGAGCACAGTTCCCTTCAGCATCACTTTTTAGCTTTTCCTCTTCATACCACCGCGGCGCCTTGTCAGCACTGCTGGCCTGCTGGCTCATGAGGCCGACGGAGCCCTTCATTCACAGCCTGCCAAGGGGCTCCGAGGGCAGCCAAGGAAGGTGGCAATGCTCCAGGCTGGCCAGGGCGGACAGTGATGCTCCTCCAGCTTGGCCAGTGTGGGTGATGATGCTCCTCCAGGCTGGTCAAGCTGGGCACTGATGCTCCTCCAACCGAAGCAGAGCAGGTGGTGATGCTCCTCCAGCCTGGCCAAGGCAGTGACCCTCTTCAAACCCAACCAAGTTGGGCAGTGATGCTCCTGCAGCCTGGCCAAGGGCAGGTAGTCATGCTTCTCCACCCCAAGCAGGATGGACAGTGATGCTGCTAGAGCCTGTCCAGAGGGTGGTGATGCTCCTCCTGAGGCTGTGGCTGTGGCTGGGGAGCTCACCCTGCCCCTGCAGCAGGGTTTGTGCCTGGTGTGGGTGGGAGGGTTTTACTGCCCGTGACCCTGCTTGGCAATGCCTGAGCTGTACAGTGGATGGAGCAGGGAGAGGCCATGAGGCTGGGGAACTCATTTCTTATTTCAGAGAAGGAGGTTGTTCTTGTTTTCCCTGGAATAGACATGATAACAACTCCTACTTGATCCCTTTATTTTGGCTGTGAAAGCTGCACAGGTTGTGAGAAAAACGCAGAACCACAATCTCCCTTTGCCCTTTTGTTACAGTAAAACAGTTCAAATGAAAAGTTCAGTTGAAGCCACAACCCCATCCTCACAAGGAAGCACAGAGGAGAGTGACAGCAGTGTCCCCGGGGCACCCTTCCTCCACGTGGCCTTTGAGCCACCTCTCCTGCCACCACTCGAAGAGGGGTGTGGGGGTGGGTGTACATTTGTGGGTAGGTTTTAGCACGAGGTGGAGTGAGAGTGGATCAGAGAACTGCTCTAATGGCATGTGGGGCTAGCCTGACTCCCATTGTGTTTGTGCTGTTAGGAGAAAATTGAGCATTGTCCTCACACCTTGAGATTGGGAAGCGGCTGTCCAGCTCAGCCTTGTTCTTTGGGAGCAAAGCCCTGCTAGCACCTCTAAGCAGAAGAAAGCCCCCTCAGAGTGGGCTATAATGGCAGATTACAGGGAGTCCCTGGGGTGGCATTGAGCCCTCTTTGTGCTGCTGGTCCCCCCAGCCTCTGCCACGCAGGAAACCTGAGCTACCCCTATCCATAGCCCCATAGTGCTGACATGGAGTCATTGACAGGTTGCCCTTTTATCCACACCATCCACTCCCCGGGACCCTTCCCATCGGCATTTTGATCCCACAACTTGTCAATGGTGGCCCGGAAAGGGACGGGCCCCATCGCGGGGTGCCCAGGGTCTGGGGGAGCTGAAGGTCTATTCAGCAGAAGAATGCCCCAAATCAGCAGGTGGGACACAGGAACCCTTAATCCCAAATCATTTTTCTCACTGGCATCCTTTTTTTTTTTT
>VXAV01005941.1:330339-342966 GCA_013399715.1 Alectura lathami | reverse complement strand
TTTCTGTCCTACCACCTTGTATTTCTATAAACTAACAATTTATTTTTACAAATAATTTGCCTTTGCAAGTCCTTTGTGTATAAAGTGATTTGCAGAATGTTCCCATATACAGAGTGGGAGAAGTAGTGCAGTGGCAAGTTTATTAACGTGTAGCTGAGCAGTTACAGCTACATACGTGTCTGCTGTCCTAGGTGTATTTTGGGAAGGTGGTTTGTCAGGTGAGAGTGGAAAATGGGACTGGTGCTGTGTCTTTTGCTCCACTGGGGTGAGCTCTGCAGGGAGAAAATAGGTGGGCGTTTCCATTCACTGTCTTCTCCGCATCTCTCTGTTTTCTGTTTAAAGCAATAGCAAAAGTAGAGAGAAAACTGACACATTCTACAGTCTGAATGTGAGGTAACAGCAGGTCTTCAACTTGATTTCCTTGCAGTCCTTAAGTAGAAATCAATAGGAGGAGCTCTAGAGCAGACAAAGCAGCCGTCTCTAACTGGCATGCAGATCAAAGGTCTGAATGATCCCTATCTGCTGTTTATGCATTAGAGTGGGAAAGAGCTTAGGCCGGCCTCTGCCACCGAAAGAGTTAGCCCCCTGGGGAGGGAGACTGGGCTGCTGAGTTTTTTGCTTTTTTCAGACCTGTCTGCAAGTGTTGAGAAACCCCAATTTTATGGGCAGGGCATGAAGCCCATTAGCAGTTAGTTGCTTGAGGATCAAGGGACTCTGAAGACTCCAAAGCTAAAGATTAGTAGCCTTAATTTCTAGAGGTAAGTATCTGCCTTTCCTCCATTAGGTTGGTTTGGTTGCTGACTGCTGTTGAAATCTAAAGTGAGCATTGTGGAGGTTAATTTTGAAGAGGTTAAGGCAATTAAACGTTTATGCGTTGTTTCAGGAAAAGTGTTATCTTTAAAATGCAGCCAGCGTTCTTGTAGGGTGATTATACTTATTTCATTACTTGTCTGTTTAAGTAGATAAACAACTTCTGCTTTTATTCCTACCCATTGTGTTCTTCATGCTGTTAACTGTATGGATGGCTTTTTGTTCTTAACAATTAGTTTGGAAATCCAGGTGTGCACTGTGTTCTTTTAAGCGTGCAGCAGTAGTGAATTTGTATTGGGGTGTACCCTAATAATTTATATGCTATTCTGATCTTTAGTATGTATTGAATTCAGTATTTTGTATATTTCAGATGATAAAAAAGACATTGACCATGAAACAGTGGTGGAAGAGCAGATCATTGGAGAGAATTCTCCTCCAGATTACTCAGAGTACATGACAGGAAAGAAACTTCCTCCTGGTGGAATACCTGGCATTGACCTCTCAGACCCCAAACAGCTGGCTGAATTTGCTAGGTAAGTAGGAAGATTTTCAAATTAAAATGGCTTTGTTTCCACTGGTTTAATTAAGAAGCTGTTAGGCAAAGTAAGCAGTAAACTTAGTATGGCTTATTATGCCATGTAATCATCTTCTAAAACGAGGGACTTAATTCAGAATGGAGCAGTGACTAACATGTTAAAGAAACTAGGCTGTATATTCAGCAGGTGATTTCTGGTCTTTAGTTCTCATTAGGTAAGGCAAGGCCAAAATACATCAATAGACTGTGTCTTTGACATGACAGAATGCATCTTTCATGTGAGTAGTCTTTGGTCCTTTGTCACCAAATAATCTAATAAATGCAATGCTGCATTCAAGTTGTTAGTACAGGAAAGCTAGACTAAAATATTTAGTTTGTAAAAGCATTTATTGTTCTCTTTTACTTGCTTCACCTTCCTTAAGCTCCGGGTCTTAAACATACATTTTTGTAATGGAGAGATGTGTTTTGCACTTTCATGTGCCGCTGATCATTGCAGTTCTGCATCTGGTAACTACTGCTTGGGTTGTCCTCTAGTGAGATGGAATTGTCACTCACTTATGTGTAACTGAGGTCAATGTAGTAAATAAGGTGACTTTTATTTTTCAAGAGAGGTGAAGCCACAGAAGCACTGTTGTAGTGGAGCACTGACACTTCCCTGTGGGACAGTCCTGTCCCTCCTGACTCTGGTTCCAGTGCTCAGGACAGCCTGTAGCCACAAGAGGGCGATCGTGAGGTCGCTAAGGAAAAGGCCAGTGTGGCACTTGGTAGTTGTGACATTAGGATTGCCTTTGCTGCATTTGTTTTGTGCCCTTCTTTGTGTGCATGTGCTTGTCATTACCAAAGGCTTACTGCTTCCCTGAGTGCATGGGCAACATTAATGCTGATTAATATCTCCAGAAATGGAAGCTTAACAGCTCACTGCCTGTAGTGGCTGTGGTCAGTTTTTCCAGTGTTGAAATCCAAATGTACACAAAAAACTATGCTTATCTTCATTTTGTTACCAGCTGGATGCACTGCAGAGCTCTGGTGCAAAACTTTGTCACTTAGAGCTAGTCACTAGTGAGAAGCAGGGAGCAAGCACTGCAAAACTATCTAATCTGGAAATGTTCATTACTTTTTTAATATACAACTGAAAAATACATTTTATCTGAGTGATGGGTGGTTCCACCTATTGATACAGTTGTTACGTGGTTTGCTAGTCCTGACCACAATGAATGTGTTTTCCTCTGAGACCTGCTGAGAGGCTGATACACTTTTCTGTGAAAGCAAACATCTGAGTGATATTTTGAGTGTACACAGATTTCTAATTCTAAAATGTTACTTACACATTTCTGCTGACCTTGTGCCTGGAACAGTATTCTCAGTTATTTTAAAACGTTCTGAAACCTTTGGTTCTGCTAAGCACTGAGGTGCTGTATAGCCGTCTGCTGTTATGAAGTTCAACTGGTTTCCCATAGGGTTTTCTCCAGGCAAATATTGAATGTTATTCTCCAAATTGGTTTGAATACTTGAAATGGTTTCCAGCTATTCTTGCCATTACCAGATTGCTTCTGTCATGCATTTCTGCATGCTTTGTAGTATTGTAAAAAAAATAATGTGTTTTTGGGTTTTAGTTATTTTTCTGTTGAATAGTGGCACTTGGCAGTAATATAAAATTCCCACTTTCCTACTCATGGTGGAATATTCTAAGAAGTTCTAGAGCTAGAATTTATAGGAGATAATGGAAAGAATGAGTTTTATCTGTACAGTCTTTTATTTTTTCTGTTAATATATCTCTGTACAGCAGATGAAGTTTGATCCATTTCAGTTATAAACAAACACCCGCTGATACTGGGGACACATCACCTTCAGCAATACTCCGGTGTTGCCCAAACCATGTAAAAATTGTTCTGCTAGCTTAATTTTAGATGTATGAAAACCATGGGCATCTTCTGTTCTAGGAAAGCTTTTTTGATTTCTTGGTCAGAATCAATTACAGTCAAAGTTACTCTTGCCTTAAAAAGAAACATGAAAAAGAAAACAGTGTATGTTGTTAGATCTCAAGTGCTTGTCTGTAGCTGAGACTGGTGGGTATGGGCATGTAAGAATATTGCTTGTGATGGTCTTGATCCTCTTGCAGTGAATGAAGCATATTGGAGGGACCCCTTTCAGCTAATAACATGAATTCAAGCTCTAATGTCTGCAAATCCATTTTTCTACCAATCATTTATCACGTTCATCTAGATACTGCGTACTGCTACCATGAGAAGCCTTTCATGGCAGACAGGAGGAAAAAGCTTTGTGCTTGTGTAGGCATTGGCTTTGGAGATAACTAGGGATGCAGTTGTATTTATGTTCCTAAAAGGGTGTGTATACACAATGTAAAGTTCTTTGAAAGTTTCAAGTATTGCTTGAAATATTTCAGGATTCAGAATTTTGAAATTCTCAGCTGTATTCTGAAAACTTTGAGCAGCATGTGAATTTAAAACTCAGTTTCTCTTAAAGCTTACTAAGTTTCATGTGCTCTGAGTAAAGTATTGAATCAAATTTTATTTTGATGATTTGAAGAAAAAATCTGTTTATAGTCCACATATAAGGAAGCATAAACTGGCTAGAAGAATTTAATACTAAATTAACTTTGTGTAGTTGAAAGCAAGTTAATCTGGGATGGATTTTCATTAGACTTTGGAAGAATTGCGCTATGCAAGTGTAGAAATAACTCAAAATGAGACCAGATCCACTTTTAATAACGATGCATCTCATTTCGGTCAAGTTGACTGAGTTGCTTTAATTTATGGGAACCGTTCTGAGGTTAACTTTAAACAGGCAAAACTTGGACAGCTTAAAAGCTTTGTGGCATCCTAATTCAAAAACACGTTTATGTTGGAACTAAATTATAGTATTAACTGATTTCAAGCAAGGGTTAGCAGGGGGTAAAGTGGTGAGGAGGGAGGCTTTTCTGTTTCTTGAATTCTTCAGTAGCACTGCAGCCTTGTTTAAAAAAAAAAAAAAAAAAAAATAGTGAAAGCCGCAGGAACTCAGCGAATGCCAGGGGCACCACTGCTGCGCAGCAGCTAGGTGGCACTGGCAGTGCCAGCGCTTCAGCTGTTGAGATCCTGTTGTATTTTGCTGCCTTTTTTTGGTGCGTTCGTCATTGAGTCACATAGCAGGAACATAGCAGGAATCTGGGCATTTTAACTGGAACTGCTGTAGTGATTCCAGGAAAGGTTTTTGTACGTTCTGAAACTATTGAAAACGCTGCAAATAAACAAGCTAAGTCAGAACATTAAGATGGATTCAGTAATTCATAGATGAGTGATTATTAATTATACCTCATTGGGCAACTTATGGCCTTTTACAAATTATTTCATTCTGTTGAGTCTCATGTAGACTTTAGAAAATGCAATAAGAAGAAAGTGAAAAAGGGTTTGTGCATTTCTCTTAGGCAGTCAGATCAGAATGTGTAACATTAGTTGTGAATGATCTGCTAAGAAAGAGAGAGAACCAATACATTACCGCATTCTCTTCTGATACGTTTTGGCTGGGACACTGGAAATCCCTTAAAGTGAAATAAAATGTTTCATCCAAATCTAAACAGATTACAAGTAATTCTGTAGTTAGGTGTGAAGAAGTCATAAAAGCTTGAAGCAGTAGTAGGCGTACTTTTAGTTGCTGCATATGGAAGACTTCTTTAGGTTCCCTCAAAGCCACTTGAAAATGATTGCCCTGATTTCCCTCTCATCTTACCTCTTGATGGGAAAATGACTGAAGTGGCTGAAGGCAGCAGAGAACGAGCACGGGTGAAATACAAAGAAATAAAAGGGGAAGAGGCTGTAGCTAGGAAATTGGCACAGTAATGAGTATTAGTGGTAAAAACTATCCTTTCCCTGGCTTTATCTTCTGCTCTTCTTAGTACAAGAGAGCTGTTGTAAGAGCTGCCCTTCCTGTTGAGACCACTTTCCAAAATGAACAGAGAACAAAAGAGAGGAAACTGCATTAGAGTTTGAAATCGGACACCCTTCTTAAAAGTGAGAAAGCATTCTGGCCACCTAGATTTATATGACTTAGGCCTCTTTGTAAGGTACAATCTTTTGTAGTGGTTTTGTTCTTGTTACAGAGAAACTTAAAGGGCAGTAAACTGACAGCTGCTTTACACACAGTGTTATTTTGGGGGAGGGGAAATCTCTTGCTCTGTCCAACACTGCAAGGGTCAGTCACTCACACACATGGTGTTCTGTGTAACTGGGACAAAGCTAGTAATTATTTTTGCCAGAACCTTGGAGTGAACAAGAACAGTTTCAACTTACAACAGTTTTCTGCCCAGCTGTGACCGAAACATACTGAGATACAACTGTGGGCTCTTTGATTGCAGATAGATTACTTGGACACCTTGTGCCTCTCCCCTTGTTTCTATTTATCCAAAAGCCAGTCTAGCCGGTTTCAGGAGCTCTTCAGCACTGACAAATAGGCAGGGACACTGCATTATTTCTGCCTCAGCAGGGCAGTACAGGAGGTGTGACAGGGAGGGAGCAGATCAGAAGTGGTAGCGACACTACTTGTAGAGAATGTCTTCCTCCTTCTCTAACTGTTTGTAGGGACACAGTCATCTGCAGAGGTTAATTTAGCACTGCCGGTTATCAGAGGACTCCAGGAACCACCAAAAGTGCCTGAGAGAGAAATACACTGTTAAGGTTTATGGATAGAGGAGGAAGAAAGGATGTGAGAACACAGAGGTTCAACAGACAAATAAAGGACGTGCTGGAACGGGGGGGAATTCTGTCCTGTTAGTTGTGTTTTAGTTATGTTTAACACTGTTTCTGTGCCTAACTTGTTAAAAATTTGATCCATCTCTAACAGATGGACAGACCTGTAGTGCTGGGGGGGGGGTTGGTTCTGTGAAGGTTTCTTCGGGTCCTCTGGGCAGGTGAAAGGAGGTAGTTAGCTGTTACTTTCTAATTGCATAGTGACAGAGTAACTCTATTTGTTTTGAGGGACTGAGTGGTTTAATACCTGCAATTTCAGTCAGTCTCCTCTGTACATGAGTGTGCTTTTATGGACCTCATTCTGTGAGGTTGCAAGATTGCTTACATATGTACCCTGTTCCCTTCCTCTGTCTGATGCCCTGCCTCAATACGATGCTTTAAATACAAGTTAACAGGGTCAAATGTCCCAGTACCTTGATCTATAAGGTCCACTTCACTTTGAGCTTTTCTAAACTAGCCTTGAGTTGTTACTGCTAGACATGACCCACAGAAACTTGGTGCAGAAATGAGAATTCTGGTCTTGCCATGTAAATTGACTTTCTGCAAAGGCAGCTGTTTCCTGAGTTCCACCGAGGTATTAATGTGTGTGTCTACAGTTGTTTTCAGTAGTGGTGTATGTTAGAGTTCTGTTTTTGATTAATGTTTCAGGCTAAGAAAACTTGGACGGAGCTGGTAGAGATGCTCTACTGGGTGGGAGCCAAATGTCTAACCACCAGCAAGAGCTACCTGCAGCAGTGTAATTAAGATCAACAGCCCAGGTTCTAGTCTGGTCTCCTTTTGCAGAAAGTTAATTTTAAAGTAAGACCAAAATCTTTTTTCTAATACATTTGAAAATGTAAGTCTTTAAATTCTTCTTTGAGTTATTGTCCACATGGATTCCACTGCCGTGGGAGTAATATGACACTTGACAAAATGATGTTCTGTAGTTGTGCGTGTGCACATGCCTTTAATCCAAGTGTACGAAGAGCTCAGCAGCTTTTTGCTGCCCGTGGCACTGATGTACAACCTGGACACTGCATCTTCCTGTTAATGTGTCTGCTTCTGTTTTGCAGAATAGGTTGGTTGCCTGTGCAACCCTGTTAAATACACAGTATTATTCCCCATTTTAGGCTTAAGTTGGCAACTTCTCATATTTCCATGAGAAAAAAAATGATGTAAAATATGCCACTTTATTAGCAGAACTTTGCTGACATTTAGTCCCTACTGTCTATAAAGTGAATGTTGAAGCATACTACTGGGCTCACGCTCCTTGCTTCAGAAACAAAAAGCGAAAATCAGAAAGTTAGCTTTTATTCCCGAATGGGCACTGATAATGTTGAGTGCCTGTTCGTACCGTGAGCTGGAGAACCTAAGGTGTATGTAGAAGCTCCAGTCTATCTCTTGTCTGACCATCCAGTTCCGCAGATTTGTTCCTCAAGTTTCCTGACTACACTGGCCATGGTATTTGCCCTCTCATTCTATGCCAGTAGCTGGTGGCATATGACACTGTTACAGCATTTCTTGCTCAAAGCTGGAATCAATACCAGAGGCAAGATAAAAGAGTTAGGAACAGTTTTTAACACAGTGATCAGTGGTATCTCATACCAAGTGTAAATAGTGCAAGCATTGCCCGTTAAAGCTGTTAATACCTGTTGTCAATAATTCCTTTTTTATCTAGCCACTCCTTTTACAAATGGTCAGTTATGACCTCAGAACAGCGTTGGTTTTAGTGATTCTGATATCATGGACGTAAGGTTGGGGTCAGAGTAAAGACTCAGCCAACACTTACCACGTTGATACCATTAGAAGCAAAGCAGGTGTTAACGGGGTCAGCTTTGTCCACTAAGGTTGTCTCTAGTGGCATTAAAACATGGCAGCGTGTTCTCTCATGTCCGTCTGGGTATAGCAGACAGCATTTCATTGCTTTCTCCATCTGTAAAAACCATTGAGACACAATAAGGAGAATTCATGCAAAGGGTAGTTAAAAGCTTTCTGTAGAGGTATGGTTAGAAAAGTATGTGTGCTTTTTTTTTTCTTTCCTTTATAGCCTTAGTACTTGTACTGCTGTCATGTTTGGATTTAAGTGTTTAAAACTTTACGTACTTCAAACCCAGCACAATCATTCTGTATGCCAGTGGAGTATGTAAATTAAAATCAATAAGGCTATCTAAGTTGGTCTGTAATCTTGGGAAAAGTTATCAGGAAGTTTTGAGATAATAATGATGATGGGCTACAAGAACAAAAATAGTTTGCTGTGTTCAAGATTGGTGCTGTTGGCAGTGGTACAAGAGGAGCTTTGTCAGCACAGATACCTCACGCCTCTATTTTCTAGAGGATTGTTGGATATGATACTCTCCAGTTCCCATGTCTTTATCACATATTTCTAACCCTTTCAGGAGGCTGCAGTGTTTTTCAGTTAGCATTGTACGTATTCAGTATAGTATGTAAACGCTCAGCCAGCAGGAGTTTCCTAAATGTCCACTCAGAGAAAGGAACAAATGGCAGCCACGAAACACTATGGTTTTTTTCACGTTGTGTCTGTGAAATGGTTAGTAAGTTAAAGCCCACACTCGATCACTTGAACTATGCCATGTCTGCAGCAAAGAGGCGTTGGATGGGTTTCTGAGGGGCAAGCGAAAGCCCACAGAGCCATAGAGACTTTTCCATCACATTTGTCTCTGGCAGCTCTAAAGAAATTTTCCTGAATCTAGTCTTCAAGAACTTTCAGGAAGGTTTTTCACTTCTTTGGCCTTAATTCCGCCTCAGAATGCTTTCCACTCTTGTTTTCTCTCATCTGTCAATGAGGCATGTGAAACTGCAGATTTTAGTCCTACTTACAGGAACACAATAGTATTGAAGAATCTGGAGCCTGCCTGTAAAGGAGCAAATGCTTACATGGTTGAAATGAAGAGTTTTTAATGTCTTTTCCCTGCTGCTCTTGGGAATTGTTTTGAACAGTTAGAAGTTGCATTTTAGCCAGTCTCAGGTCAAGTATTAGAAATGCATGTAAAAATATGTTTACTACTTTGAAATCTCTCTTCAAAACTTCATTCTTCCACATTTGTTTTCAGGAACTGTCCTTATGGGGATTAGAACTATCTCAGACACCAACAGATTCCTCTGCTTATCTCTTTTTGGCCAATCAGACAGCTGTTACAGCAAGACTGTTCTGACATTGTTGTCTACAGGGAGGCTTTTGAATGCATTTGAAACACTTAGTTCTGTGCAAGTGTTAGTTTGCTGGGCTCCCAGTGTAGTCAATGGAAGAAAATGGCACCCCAAAAGTAATGGTGGATATCGTTGTTGGTTGCCACAGTTAAATAGATGATAGCTGGTCAGTTGCCAAGGGTGGAATCCATGTGTACAATAACTTCAAGAAAGATCAGTTACAATTCCTGTGCTTACAATGGGTGCCGACATTGTCTGTGTAAGTTCCACAACTTGCCTGTCTTCTCTGCTTCTGTATTGTGTGACGAAAGTACTGGCATGAATAGCAGGTTGGGGGAGGTGATTCTCCCCGTCTACTCCACTCTCATGAGAGCCCAGCTTAGAGTACTGTGTTCAGCTTTGGGGCCCTCAGCATAAGAAGGATATGGACCTGCTGGAGCGAGTCCAGAGGAGGTCATGAGGATGGTCAGAGGGCTGGAGCACCTCTGCTGTGGAGATGGGCTGAGAGGGGTGTTCAACCTGCAGAAGAGAAGGCTTGGGGGAGATCTTAGATTGGCCATCCAATACCTGAAGGCGGCCTACAGGAAAGCTGGAGAGGTCCTTTCCGCAGTGACATGTAGCGATAGGGCAAGGAGTAATGACATTAGACTAAAAGAGGGGAGATTTAGATATAAAGAAGAAATTCTGTACTCAGAGAGTTGTGCAGCACTGGCACAGGCTGCCCAGAGAAGCTGTGGATGCCCCATCCCTGGAGGTGTTCAAGGTCAGGTTCATGGGCCCTGGGCAACTTCGTCTAGTGGGAGGTGTCCCTTCCCATGGCAGAGGCTTGGAGCTCTGTGGTCTTTAAGATTCCTTCCAACCCAAACCATTCTTTGATTCTAAGAATGATCGAGACTGCTCTGTCCTTCATGTCCCAGTGCAGGGATGGAGGAGTGAAGATAAATAGGCCAATACTAGCACAGGAAAATGGAATTTTTAAACAAAATGCACTAATTAAAATTAACATAAGTCAGGAAAAAAATCTGTATCTATACATACTCAGAGGTCTGGGAGTGTATTATTAAATGTTTTATTCGGTGTTTAAAAGGCCCTTCTGGAAAAGCTGAACCTCCCAGGTACCAACATACACTATTATTGTAAGAGTTTTAAAAATATTAAACTGGGTATTACTGGTGTGCATAGTACTACCAAATAAATGTGTGTGTGGTCTAGGCAGTTATGGGAGATGAGCTGTCTACCAGTGTTGTTCTGCTAATGTTTTTCTTTTTTCTTCCTAAGAATGAAGCCAAGAAAAATTAAGGAAGATGATGCTCCACGTACGATAGCTTGTCCTCACAAAGTAAGTGAAGTGCTCAGCTTCTGAGTGGGTAGCAGTTTGTAGATCAGAATGTTGTTTTGATATTCTCTTGGGACTAAGTAAAACGTCTTGCTGTAAAGAGATTATGCTCAGTTAATTGTATTTAAGTTATCACTCTTTAGAGGCTTCCTTAAAAACCTTCCACTGAATAATATATTATTCCCAATTCTTGTCTTAAGGTTAGTGCATCCCTAATCTTCTGGTAACCATGATGCACAGTCCCTAACATGCTGGTTTTACTGTTGTGATTTCCTGCCACCCAAGAATACATACTTGAAAGAATGTTCTGAAAGCTGTTCAAAGTACGTTCCTAAGATCTATATATCATCTGCTTGGAAGCTGTGACGGAGTTGGGAGTCTAGATCAGGAATCAGCAATCTGTGGTGCAGGTGCCGAAGTTGGCATTATTGGAAGACTTGGAATGTCATTCCACAGAGCTGGAGGATGCGTCATTTTGAAAGAGAGAGGCATCTTGGAGATAACAATTCTGATCTGCTGGTACTGGGGAAGCCTCTGTCTTGAATAAATTTTGCTAGTCACTTAAAGTGGTAGCATCTAGCTTTGCTGCATTACCCAGCTTCTGTAGAGCTTCTGTTAGCCAACTTAGCCTGCAATGAAAAAAAGACAAAATACAACCTTGCTGACTTCTGGTCTAGATAGTGTGAGCCTAAGCAAACAGTCAGGGGAGATAGTTAATAGTGCATATTAGTATGAATAGAAGGCTTCTTTCTGACAGTGGTAGTAAAAGAAATTCTCACTTAGTGCTGGATTCTTCTTTAAGTTTCTGTTGATTTCCAGTTCTTCACATTCTACATGTCTTGTTTTTACTGTAGTGCAGTGTGTGGAGATGCAGGAACACTGCTCTTTACAGTACTGAGGAATGCTGCTTTCATTTTTTATTTACCTTTTCATAGCCTCAGCTTCATCTAAAAAGGGAAAAAAGAATATTCTATCCTTCTGTCTTCTCTCCTTTCTAGTACTGTGCATTTTTGATTTCAGTTTAGAAAAGAAAAATACCACAGAAGGTGTAAAATGTAATTAAAAAAAAATCTTAGAGGCAAGCAGAAACTTTGAAAAAAATGCAAACAAGTTCACGCTGTGTTTATTTTGGTGCAGCACTTCTTAAATTAGTCAAATTCTAGTACCCAAAGAGAGAACTCTTCTTCAAAGTGTTAATTTTCCGTTTTTAAGAAATGAGGCATGTTTAAATGTGGTGACTAGTTTTGAAGAAATAGTTTCCAAAGAGGAAGCCTGCAGAATTGGCTATTAGCAGCTGATTGTTTCTTTAGGTTCTGCTGTGGAGCTTCACACCTCATAACCCAGCCATGTGGGTGGATGGGTTTTTTAAGCTTAAACAGCATTGTTTGGAGTACACATGGAACTTAAAATCATTAAAAGAATTTCATGAGGTATTATGTGATGTGAGAAGTAGTTTGTAAAACATATGATAGATTTCTATTGATTGTCACTAAAAGGTGAAAAAAGGCATAGAAGGGTTCAATAAAGAGAGCTCCAGGCCACTGCTGGCTTAAATGTGCCCTGGAATCAAGAGGCAGTGCTGAGCTGATGCAGCGTGTACCCCAGGTTAAGACCCTCTGACACTCTACCTGAGCTCAAGTGAGTATCTCCTGCTTTTAGGTTGAGCTGACTGTAACTCAGGGATTCTTCTGCCATATCTGGTTTCCCAGTTTCACTTTGTGGGTTTAAACTGTAGAATCAGTAGTTGTCTTTCTGTCCCAAGATGGTAGTGATCAATCTGCAGCTACCATTGTGGACTAGGTGGTGTCTGTTAGCCATTATGTGCTGGAAACACTCTGTCTTCCTAGGAGAGACAAAGGCAGAGAAGGAAAAGGATGGAATGTTGGGAGATGGAGCAGTGCAGATACAAACTGGTGCTAGGGAGTAGTCTGTGGTATATTACAGAATGTATCACATATTGCAGTACTGTAGTACTCAGAATATAGCATGTTAAAGAATGTTCCGTACGTAACCATGAACTACCATCCTATCTTTCGTTTGATTTTTTTTTTTTTTTA
>VXAV01005941.1:313401-330289 GCA_013399715.1 Alectura lathami | reverse complement strand
TTTTTTTTGACTGAAACTGTAAGTGCTTTTGTTTAGCTAATTCATTTGCTTCTACCAAAGCTGCATCTTTTCCATGAGACTGTCCTGCTATTCTTTTGACTGCACATGGTTAGTAATACTAAGTGAGATGAGGGTTTGTTTGTTTGTTTTGTTTGTTTTATTTAGCTTTTCAAATGATTAGCTTTTTTTGTGTGTTTGTTTTTTTAAATAAATGTAAGGGGTCTTCTTCTCAGGGCCAACTTACAGGAAAGTGTTCAGAATATGAAAGCATTTTAAATGCTTTTACAGTAGCAGCTAAAACCATTGTCAGAACTAGCTTATCTACTAATTGAGTTTCACTGTTGTTTTTAAGGGCTGCACAAAGATGTTCAGGGACAACTCTGCCATGAGGAAGCATCTGCACACTCATGGCCCTCGGGTACACGTATGTGCAGAATGTGGCAAGGCCTTTGTGGAGAGCTCGAAACTAAAGCGACATCAACTAGTTCATACTGGAGAGAAACCCTTTCAGGTACTGTAACTTCAGAGCAGGATTTATTTGATGGAACATGTGTAGACTGTAACTCTAACATGGCTTCTATATCGCTTTGGGGATACAAAGTTGTTTTTTTGTTTTCCTAAGACCAATTGAATCACTGAATGGTCATCTTTAAAACCAGGAGTCCCCTTAGGGTATCCTTTGTCTGCTTCTGTGGGCTTTTGATAGAGATTAACAAGTTGTTTGTACATGACAGAGACCTTCTAAAACACAATGTAAAGTTATATGTATGCCCACTTTAATAATGAAGTTTTCAGTTACTAAATGAGGAAAATGTTTTCCTCCTCCTGAGGAGCACTGTACTACTCATGTGGACAACTGGCTCTCAGGGTTCTTTACTCAGTTGACTCGTGATGTTAATTTTCAGTAGCAGGTATCAATCAGTTTGCAGCAGATTAATGACAGCTAACTGAATGTCCTTCCGTTCATATCAAGTCACACGAGCTTCTGCCACCAGAGGTCCCCAGCCAACTTCATGACATAAATAGGCTTCATAGGTATTTGTAGTCTGTTATCTCCAATACACTTAAGATATGTGTTTTTGTTAATTTATTTATTTTGGAGAAATACATTACTTCATAAATGTGACTTGGAGCATTCAGTTAGATGGGTATGCTTGAGCTGCTTTGTGTTTCCTCATTAGTATTTGCTACTGAACATGCTGCTCTTTCAAGGTTAGCTCAGAATACAAAGTAAAGCTGGTCAAACAAGCAAATCTTTGCAAATTATTACTGAAAGGCGGAAATGCTGATGGGAGACAGTTTGTTTTCTAGTACAGCATAGCACGATACTGTTTCAGGTGCAGAGGGTGGTAGGGTTTCTGTGTCATAATGAAAGCATTTGCCTGCAAGCCAGAAGTTACTTTCCCCTCTAAAAACTGATACACTGCTGTGGCAAAACAAGGTGAAGTATTCTTTTTTTTTAAAATGCAGTTTAATCGTGCTGCCTATGAATGCGTTTATAATAATCATGCTTGTGCAGTGCGGAATGTTGCTCTCATCTCTGATTGAAATGGATACTGCCTTTCTTAGCTAATAGAACGTGTCTCTTCCTTTCAACAGTGTACGTTTGAAGGATGTGGGAAGCGTTTTTCACTGGACTTCAATTTACGCACACATGTGCGAATTCATACTGGCGACAGGCCCTACGTTTGCCCATTTGATGGCTGCAATAAGAAGTTTGCGCAATCAACTAACCTGAAATCTCACATTTTAACACACGCTAAGGCCAAAAACAACCAGTGAAAGCTGGAGGAAAAGTTCTTGAACTCAAAGCATCTTACAGGAGAATGAATTGGAAATACTTACGCCTCCCCTTTGTATATTGTTTCTAGGAAAGAATTTTAAACAAAAAGAACCCTACAAGCCTAAAGGACATGTTTTGATAAGTAGTAAATAAAAGCAAAAAACAAAAAACTTTCAGGTGAAGTTGCTGAGATGCTCTACCTTGCTCTGTAATCCCGTTTCAAGAACACGGTGTTTTGTAAAGTGTGGCCCTGACCGGAGGGGTCAGTTCGTGAACTTGCATCCAAAAAGACGATTCTTTATACAACAGTGCTAAAATTGGACTTCTTTTCACATTCTTATAAATATGAAGCTCACCTGTTGCTTACAATTTTTTTAATTTTGTATTCCAAGTGTGCATATTGTACACTTTTTGGGGATATGCGTAGTAATGCTATGTGTGATTTCTCTGGAGGTTGATAACTTGCTTGCGGTAGATTTTCTTTAAAAGAATGGGCAGTTACATGCATACTTCAAAAGTATTTTCCTGTAAAGAAAAAAGTTATATAGGTTTTGTTTGCTATCTTAATTTTGGTTGTATTCTTTGATGTTAACACATTTTGTATAATTGTATCGTATAGCTGTAATGAAATCATGTAGTATCAAATATTAGATGTGATTTAATAGTGTTAATCAATTTAAACCCATTTTAGTCACTTTTTTTGGAGAAATACTGCCAGATGCTGGTGTTCAGTGTAATTTCTTTGCCTGTTCAGTTACGGAAAGTGGTGCTCAGTTGTAGAATGTATTGTACAGGCACTGACCTTTTATTAACACCTGATAATATGTACATCCCATGTAATAGAAAGGGCAACAATAAAACAGTGGTCCTGGAGAAAGAGTATGGCAGAAAATGATCTGTAAGCACAGTCTATTTTTTGTTGTCCAGAGCAATCCTAGTTCCTCTTGACCTCCCAGAAATTGGAAGGTAAATAAACTCAACTTTCCTTTACTTGGCATTCAATTACAATGGTTTGTGATGAAATCATACAGTACCACATCAGGTGGTGTACCCAAACAGAATTGGTGACTATAATTCTGTTATTGTGTGACCTAGACTTCCATCCTTAACGGGAACAGTGGATTTGGAGACTTGGCAGCATAGTGAGGAGATTTCAATGTGCCTGGACAGCAAGTAGGTGAAACAATACAGTGAAGAGCTGAATGGGCACCTTTGCTTAGTCAAGGTAAGGAGTCTTGGAGGTTTAAATGTGATAGGAAGTGGAGGAACGGTACAGCTTGGTCATACCAGAAAAAGGAAATTGTTATCTTCTTTTGCCTGGCTTGTTTCAACATAATGATGAAAATTCTTGGAACCTCCTTGGACGCCTTTTACTTCAAAACAGGAACTCCGTTCTCAAAGAACTCTGGATTTTGGATGGTCTAGCTGAAAGTGGTTACTACTCTTCTGTTGAAGTGTTCTAAGTAAGATTTGCAGATTCTATAGTAAAATGTGACAGACTAATAAATATAAGAATATGCACAGAAATGGATAAGTATTATTTAATGCTGAAAACTTAATCTTTTTTTGAAATTCTTACAAGGTTCATCAAACTTAGTGGCTAGTACAGTAAGTCTTCCTTTTGAGTCCAGTTTTGGTGGTAGTGGGAAAAACATGGATAATATGAAACTACGCTGAAAAGAGAATTGTCATCTCCACCCAAGTTAATCTGAACACTGCAGCTCTAGCCTGAGGTAGTTAGGGGGTAGGAAGAAAGGTGGACTATTTAATTTTAAGGTATGCAATAGAACTTTGGAATTCCTTTTTTCTTTATAAGCAGTTATTTAACAGGACAATATACTTAAATTTGTATAGTTACAGTTAAATTCTGTATTCAGTTAAGTTAGTGGTTTTTTTTTTTTTTTTTTGGAAAGAAATAAAATGAGTTCATTCTAGTTCTAATTGACCATTTACTTTTTTCTTATGGCATATGTGGTTTTAGTCTTGCACGAACTTTGCTTTCGTGTGTCATTAAGTGGTACCACTTTGATTGAGTTGCAAGGTAAAGGGATTCTTTGATGTCTGTACCTTTTCCTTGAACATGTATTTGCAAGTAAGTTATGTTGCATTTTGATTTCAGGATCAACTGGGAACTAAAATTTGTGTAGTCCCTCGTTATACTTCATCTATGTAAGGGAGCAATCTTAAAAAAAAAAATAAATAAATAAAAGTCTAGGCTTCAAAATGGTACATTCAAGACACCCCTGAGTCTGAGGAGCAACGTTCAGTTGCATGAAAGGTCTTGCTTTGTTAACTAGTGAATTCCATACTGGGATTGAATAAATATTTAGAATGAGCAGCTTCTAGCAGTTATTTATGCCTGTAAGTGTAATTGGCTCATCTTGTTCTTCATGCTTAGTTGATTCCAGAGCTCTCCCTTCACATTTTCAGTGAAGTTATGAGCATAGCAACAAAGTTGACTCTAACTACCATGGCTAGCCTCTAGCTACGAGTTCCTTCTTTATACCATGGATTTGGGAGCAAGCTCAGGTAAGAAGAGTCTGCGGGCTGGGGAGAATACAGCCTGTAGTTATAAAACTGGCAAAAGATTGAAGAGGCTGTTCCTCATGCCTGTTAACCTCCTCCTGTGATTTACATGGCGTGTTACCTTACCTGCTTTTCTTGCAGTTGAAATGGAAGGAGAAAATCTGTAACTTTGCTTGCACATAAGTTCCTGCAGCTCTCTATCTTCTGGACTCAGACCAGTTTTTAAATTACAGAACACACAATAGACTTTGTTTGCCTCTGTTTGTGTTCTGCCTGTATCAGTAGTTCCTGTTTTAAATACAAGGCAAACGGAGGTTAAATACCCATCAGTTTAGAGACTACTCTGGAAAAGTGAGTTGGAAGAGCCCAGGTACAGCTTTGAAATGCTGGATGAATAAATTGTTAACAGTCAGCACTGAGATATCCTTCATTCCTCTCTGCATGAACTGTGGCTGCACTTGGGTTTTGATGCTAGTTGCCTTCTTTTTGGACAAAGAGGTTCACTGTTGGGTTGAGGTAGTGCAGTCTGCCTTAATTCTTCCGTGGCATGGGCACAAATTGTCAATCAAAAAAGCTGTACACTGAACATGTTCTGACAGCACATGTTGTCAGCAACAATGCGTTACGGGCAGATAGAGGTCCTTTCTGTTAATTCCATAGTAAGTGAAGAGCAGAAGAAGCAGTTGTTAAAGGAAAATGGCAAAATTATTGAGACTTTAAACTGTTTGCAGAAAGCTAATCCCTTCAAAGTGCTAGATGAAGACTGAGCACCAGTGGTGATGCAAGGTGTTAGCACTCGGGCATCAGTTGCCCTACAGTGCTCATAGGAGAGATGTCACCACTGCATGCCTTGAAAAGACTGGAACAGATTTGTCTTTCTGCTCAATTAAGATGAATGAACTGGAGGATAGCTCGTGATGAATAGCATTCTTGAGAATACAGTTCTTCAATGCTTTGGAGAAAAAACTGTTCTTGTCAGGGCTGTCAGTGGAGTGGTAGCTATTGCTGGCGTTGGTTAATCCAGTTGTTCTACAGTGATGACTTTTTGGAAAAGCTAGTAAGCTTTTCAGCTGTACTGCTTCTTTCTTAAGTCTGCCTCACAATGAATGACTTGAGAAGGTGGAAAGTAACCATTGTGTCAATGGTTTTTGGTAACTATACTGATGTTCCTGTATTGCTTAGAGCTGTAGGGAAATCACAGTTTCAAAAGCTTCAGAACTTGAGGTGGACTGTGAAATCGGTAGGGAGAAAGATGTGCAGGCAGAAATAAAATGTGGACGTGGGTCCCGTACAATTATTTGTAGATCTGTAAATGCAGTAGTTTGAAAGTAGCACTTGCCTTGAGAAGAGTGCAACAGGTTCTTCTGTCAGCCTGTTTCTGCAGGCCCAGGATGAAAGAGTGAGAGTGACCTGAGGAAAGCAGCATGAGACCCTGCTGTAGAATATAAAAAGCAGAAACATGTAAGCAGTGACCCATAAAGTTAAAAATAATGGAGGAATGCATGTGTTTGTGTTAACATGAGACTCAGTATTCATTTGATCTGTGAATTGATCTAGCATCAAGTACAAAAAGGCCAGTAGCGTGAAGAAGGCTTCTCAGCAATGTTTAAATGCCACGTGGGTGGCTACCAGCTTCATCTTGTATGGTGACTTTCATCAGTAGTCCCTTACCCATTTTAATTCTCTTTGCTGATGTTAAATCACTTCTCTTTTGGAGAAGGTGCATCAGTTCAGACTCCACAGAAGTGCTCTTCTGAATTTTTCAGGTCCTGACCTCCCCTGAAGCAAAATAGTGTATTCCTTAAGGTTGCTGCTGCTGCTGTTGTTTTCTTCTCACAGAAAAGCTTTTGGATTGGGTGCTGGTTGGATACCGTTCCTCCTAACGGTCTTTACTCTCTGTTGCATATTCAGATGTGGATGTAAGGTTCCTCTTGTGAACTGATGTTCTTACCAGGCTCCTGTGTAATTTGGAAACTATACAGGAGTGAGCCTGAAGTTACGTAGAAATAGTAAGTCCAGTCAGGGAGAGAGAAGAAGAGGCAGCGCGTGGAGTCCTTGCAGGACTTTTGGATGCTTTTGCCACCACTCTTACATTGTGTTCTCATGGGTTTAAATGTGGTTTCTCTGTAATTGGCATGATAGTGAGTAGCATCTGTGTGATGCTTTTAGTCTGTACAGATATTGCTGAGTAACAGTTTGCCAAGAGGCGGCAGTGAGTTACCAGTCTGTACCAGCAGACAGCAAAGTTCGGGGTGCCCCTAGGAGTCACTGAATCTGTGAGCACCATGATGTGTCTGCGGGGTGTCCTGTGTTGTTCTGTAGGCTTTGCCAGATTCTGAATGTACTAGTGTCAAAGTAAGCTTCCCACACACCACTGCAGGAGAGTAGGAAGTATGACTGTGTACTTACGTGTTGGTAAAAAGCACCAGCAAGGCAATGGTATGTTAAAGCTGCCAGAGTAAAAACACTCGAGTGTGACATGGATCGTATATTCTTAGGGGATGCGTGCAACCAAGGTTATCAAAATACCTTTAGGTAAAGAGAAATGTGGAAATCTAATACTGTGTGATTAATGAATGTGCTTTCAGCTGGGAGTGGCTGTTGAGGTCAGCTGAGAGGAGTGTGAAGCACCAATGCTGCCCTCCAGCAATGGCTTCTGGAGCAGTCTTTGGGCCTCGCCATCTGGCTTTCCGGCAGTGCGTTGCTGTTCACAGTGTTGGCAAGGCTGCTGCAGGGACTGCAGAAGTGGTTCTCTGTCTAGAGCAGGCCCGCAATAAGCGTGTACTTGAGAGGGAAGTTTGTGAGTAACAAGTAAATATTTTTGAGATGAATCATAGAGCAGTTGCACTGAGGAATGAGCTGGACCCCTGATGAAACAGCGGAAAACCCGTACACAAAAAGCATTGTGACTGGGTATGTCCTAATGAATGTACTTCATCTAAAGCTCATCAGCAACTGGTTGTGAAACAGAACTGTAGGAGGCCCTGTTTAATCATGATTACCATCCTTATGGAATGATTTAATGGCTCGTAAAGTCAGCTGTTCTTCAGAGCTGCAAGATGTTGCTAAAGACATCGCTGATGCTGCCAACAGCAATTTTGGCTTGCAAAGTCTGTGACTGCCTTATGCAGGGGGCATCATGCAGTTGTTTCAACACAGTTCTTTCCGAGCAAAACAGATGAGTTGGCCTTTGGATGTTAAAGTCTTGGATCTTAACCAGAGGTTGCCTGGAACACCTTTTGTTTTCTTTAATGTGTCTCGAAATCTCTCGCATCTCAGTTCAAGGGGGATGAGGATGGATATTGCTGGTTTTTGTCAAAGCCGAATCAATGGAGCTGAAGTTCCCCACACATGGGAAAAGTTTAACTGATTGCCCGTGACTTTCGTCCCATAGTTAGCTACCCAGCGCTTTGAACCTCCAGTGCATTCATATGAATCCAATGACTCCCATTGGTTGGAAAGGCATACAGAAGTTTAGTGTTTGGGACAGCATTGTAAGTAATAATACAGCGGAAGGTCTTTACATTCCTCCTGTGTGTTCTTGGTAGGCAGAATCTGTCCCCTCAGAGGGATGAAGGTGTTGGGTGCCACCTTCCCCCTGTGAAGGAGAACCATAGGAGATTGTATGGGGTCAGGGAAATGCCTGTTCTGTGTTTGGGTCCTCCCAGAACACCCAGAGGTGTGGAGTGTGCTCGGCCAAGTGAATGCTCTAGGCCAGCTCTTCCTCTGTCATGTAGTCAACCTTGGTATTTCTGGCTTGGTTGTAGGGCAGGAGCTCTGCTGTTCAGCTGGTTTTCATGCCAAGCCATACCACTCCAGCAGCAATTCTTCCAATTTTGATGTTTGTAGAAAGAAGTGCAGACTATGAACTCAAGCTTTGTTAGGATTTTAGTATTTATCAAATGACATGGATATAGTTAAAGTGGTACAACTTTGTTTTTACTCTTTATACATGTATGTTATTTGCAGAGGGTTTCTTTCAGTAATCTTATGGATCTGAAGAATGTTTTGTGGATGTTAAAAATTCCTTTTCCTCTATCAATTGGATTTTCATAGAACATTATTTTTCATGACAGACCTTGCCCTGTTTGCTTTTATTTTTATTGATCAAACTGTATATCTTAAAATCACATTCTCGTGCGTATTATGTTGCTCAGATCTTTTGTTTGCCCTGCTGTTGGTGGTAAGCGTTTTCCTAATCAGTGAGGCCAACGCTGACACCAAAATTGTGAAGCAGTTGCATTGGGAGGATGAAAATGACTCACTTTCCTCTGCTTTCCTTCCCCACAGCCCAGCCCATGAACGTATATAACACATTGCAACGAACAGTCTTCTCCCTCATGGTTTCAGTCTGTCTCCATTAGTCTTGGCCCAGCAGGGTTCCCTGCTTCCCTGCTCTCTTGCTGTGCCTCCCAGGGGCAGATGGTCCCTTAGATCCCTCATCTCTCCCCACGGTTGTAGTGCCTGGTGTGGCATGTTGCCTTCAGTAAGTTTCTATTTTCTGTGGCTGGTTTTCTGGTTTAAAAAAAAAAAAAAAAAACTTGTAAAACTTGTTGCTCTTTCTGCTAGTCTAGTATTTGGTACACTTCTAGGCTTTAAGTTGTTCTTTAACTAAGTCTCTGCCAAAAGTCTGGCTAACAACAGCTGTTAACACTTGTTTCCTACCATAATAGCAAATATACTTAATTTCACAGAACAATCACATCTCTTCTCTGCAGGGTCAACTTTTATATTTAGGTCTTAATGATTTTCCTGGTACCTCACCTGTCCTGTGTCTGCCATGTACATGTTTGCATACAGCTATTTTACAGTTCAGATGAACATGCAGCAAGGTGCTTAATGGATGGGAAGGCAAGGGATAGAGGACAAATAAAATAGGAGCTCTGTGATGCTGTGGTGGTAGATTTGCTATAACCACTCTAAAACTTCGAACTCCACAACATCCACCTTTGGACAGTGTAATTTGTCACCGACAAGTTTTCTGTAGCACAGGAATTCCTCATGTTCAAACTAGTTTAAGTTATGTCAGCTGCCTGGGACTTGGGTCAAAGCTTTGTTTTTGTCGCTGACATTGTGTAAATGGGTCCCCCCCCCCACACACACACTTTTTGGTATTAAATACATTTCTGGCTGTAACTTGTAACACTGGAATGACCCACCCAGTAGCAGGGTGGGTCCTGAGACAGAGCAGAGCCCTGGAACTTGATGGTAGGTGAGCCTTGCTTTCACTGAGTTTTACCCTCCTATTCCCTTCTGTGGCTGGGGAAGCTTCTCCCACCCCGTGCCACGATGCTCGTTGGAATCAGCAGAATACACTTCTGAATGGCTAAATGGGCTGACATCAGAAATCCAGCAGGAAGGCACTGAATCATGTTTTAAAAGGCTGAGGCTATTTCTAGCTTGATTTAAATGGTTGAAGTAGCACAGATTTCAAGCAGCTAACATCAGAAAGGCTGGAAGATTGCATTTACCCTCTCCTTAAACTTGTTCATGATGCAGTATCAGTAATCTCCAGTGCCTGCTTCTGGTTATTTCCTTCAAGTTCCATATGGATGAATTTCTGGAAAGAATGTTTTAGCAAATACTGTAAAAGGCTGTGTAGCCTTTTTGATTTAATGATTTTACTGTCTCCTAAGGGTTATCTTTTCAAATACACAGTTGGCTTATTCCAAGTATTTTTTTTTCTGTGCTCCTGCTGAGAGAACTCTTCTTGGACTGAGTAAATGCAAAGTATGAAGGGTCAAAGCACTCTGTTCCAAAAGCGGGACTGTTCTCCTGGTAGCTGTAATATCTTAAAGGATATTACTCATTTAAAGGATCATTTTCAAGAAGCAAGAGCAGGCAACTTGCCTTCTTTGCTTCAACTAACTGATGTGCTCCAAGCCAGTGGGGCACTTTCCCTCCTAGTGGTGCACGGGAAGCAGATGGATAACGCACTTCTTTAGGCAAAGGCAGAAAACCCACCCTTTTGCAAGCTAGATTTAAAACAAGGAAGCATCTGAGTGAAACAAACAAACAAAAAAAAACATTAAAGAACTTAAGTCAACATTTTTAAAAAATTTATTTATCCAATTTTATATACAATAATTACAGACTACTGTACAAAGGTGTAAATGGTCTTTGCTGTGAGTTGTGCATGTGCAGCTTAGTAGACAGGTTTGACATTCAATTTGAATCTTGGTGCAGGTAGGCACTAAAACATCCAACATACCTTCAAGGTATAAAAACACATACCAATTTTACAGGTTTCTCCAGCATATTTTGTTACAGTGCAAAATGCTATGAAATAAGGTTTCTTTAGAAAAATCCATATAAATTAAACACATATTGCACTTGTCCCAACTGAAAGTGTAACAAGTTGTACTTAGAAAGTAGCTCCATATGTTTTAGAACATTTCTCAACAGGCATGCGCTCCTCTCTCCTGGCTATTCGTGCCCAATATGTGTAATTCTTACTCCAGATGTTAAACAGCATTGTATAGCTCTGACTAAAGCAATCCCTCTTGAACAGGCTGCTAAAAACATAAATCACAGCAGATTCATGTAACAAGAAAATTCTCCAAAACCCTTTTCAGTCTTCTTTCCAGTAGCACTGTAACTAAATACATAGAAATCAGTATTGTTTGGATTCATACTGCAAGTGTATTGAACACTAATCATTACACTTACACCCCTATTTTCTCAAAAGGTATAAAACCTCCAGATCTAAAGATGTGCGTATTTCCACAGCACTTCAAGCTGCTAAGCTAACATTACACCCGCTAACATTTTGTGCAATAACACAGGTAGGACTTCTGACTTACTGTACACTGCTGGCCACTATGTTGCGCCTTGGGGAAAGTGGCACAAAGTTGCATTAACTCAGAGAACAAAGCCTGCTTGGTCTGAAACTAGTCAACACGCTGTGCGCCTGCCAAACGAGCAGAGGTGAAGGCAGGCAACATCAGTCTTGCTAGGCTTGGCTTTCCCTAGATCCCTACTAGCCTTGAAGTTTAAAGGAAGAAGGGCATAACTGAAGATGCTAACTTTGTGTTTAAGGTATTTATTCAAAGCTGAAAGGTAACGGACTAGCTTGGAAACAAATCATTTCTTTTAGCAAACCAGAATGAACAATGATGCTACTAAGACCACTGACATTTAAAAGCAGAGGAAAAGTAAAACACAAGACTAGCTGAATGTTAGTCCATGTCTTAAACAGTTCAGGGTTACCTGCTAAATGCCTCCAACATTTAATTTTCTCCCTCTTTCTGCTACTTCACCTTGAAAGACTACACATGCATACAAAAAGCACTTTTTTGAAAACACTTCTGCAATCATTTCAACTCAATCATTCAGAGCACAGGTGGAAGAACACCTGATTCCTGGTGCTCCGACATTCTCCAGCTCCTCTCCTGGAGCCCCACCTGTACAGTACTTTCTAAAGGTGGGTCCCCATCTTGACTAAGTCCTCAGTAAGGTCATATGCTCTTTATACAAGTCACGAGATGAAATCCTAACGTGAAGCATTTAGGAGTTCTTTATACAGGTAGCACACATTTATACCACTTGTGCGGATCAGCTGTTTACACAGAGAAAACAGCTGGGCTTCAGACCAAGAGAACAAGCACACTCTGCTCACAGGCTAGAAGGCTGCTGGATGACCGGCCCTGGGTCACATTCACGGAGGTCATCATCTGACCTCATGTACATTAGGAACACGGTGACGGTAGCAAAAGTAGCTGCATTGACAGGAAAAGCTCGAAGAAGAGTGGAAGTGAGACCCCTTGTGAACACCCTCCAGCCTTCCTCGTGGTAGCTCTTCCTGACACAGTCCATGATGCCCTTGTACTGCGTTATGCCTCCGACGCCGTCCGCTTGCAGCCGGGACTTGATCACATCCATGGGGTAGATGGAGAGCCAGGACACCATCCCTGATATCCCTCCGGAAAACAGCAGCTTGGGAATAACGTAACTGTCTTCAGCTTCACAGCCCAAGGATCTGGTCATGCAGTCATAGGTCAGGAAGTAAAAGCCAAAGCTCGGAGTCTCTCTTATGAAAGTAGAGACCATGCCCCTGTTGATGCCCCTCAGCCCTTCCTTTCGATAGATTTTGATCAAACAATCCAGAGAATTTTTGTAGTTCTTTGTTTTTTGTTTGTATTCACCTGTTCCCTGAAGCTGCATCCTTGTCTTCGCCAGCTCCATGGGGCAGCAGACGATGCACTGAATGGCCCCGGCTGCTGACCCTGCAAGGAACTGGTTCAGAGGAGTGTCTTTGCCAAGGGCTCGCAGCGCGTTTCCTTGCACACCGAACACGAGTGCATTAATGAAGGTAAGTCCCATCATTGGTGAACCAATGCCTTTGTAGAGTCCAAAAGCCTGATGGAAGACGGAAGGAAAGAACCCTTTTAGCAGTAGTGCTGATAACCTCCTAAAACTGTGCAGAAAATGCCATTTCTGGCCCTCACTCATGCTCTAACTTCCTAACAGTGACCAGAAGATCCGTCCAATCTCACTTTGCAATGGTAACACCATCGCTGCCTAGGACACAAACATCTAAATGTTTTTAGCAGTACAAACACATTGTTGAGTGTGTTCAGAAAACAATCTCTCGGTCCATAAAGATAAAAATTTGCTGGTGAATTTTATACATAAATTTTAAGTAACCAAAAACCTAAATCCATCCTTTTAGTTATGGTCTTAAATCTTCAGCAGAGAAAGAGAAAACCCATTAACTTAGTCTTAGTCTCTCGTTGCTCAGATTCTTAGAGAATTAGCTATTCAAATAACCAGTTATTTAACCAGCTAAGTTTGGAATTTCAGCTTCCAACTTAATGATCCTCTTCAGGAAGCTTCTGACAAATTTCTGAACAGAAGAAACCAAGCCTGAAAACTCCAATGCAAAATAATGAGTCACTTGTCAAGACTACAGTACCTGTCTGTTCACATGAAGTTCAGGGTATGCATTTCTCTTGATCTATGATATTTGTAGCTACATATTTGTATCTTGATATTTGTAGCTCTTTTAAACAACTTTCCAGCCCTTCCCATAAAAAATACATGAAGATACAAAATATACAAAGCGTTGATTTTATACTTACAGATTCTTGCTTTATGATGGACTGAAAGCAATGGAAGGTCCCACGGTAGAGAGGTTTCTCTACATTTTGAACTTGCAGCCGAACCTATAGAAAGTTGTATGAGATACTGGGTTGTATGTCAGGAGCAGCAGAACTGGTAAACTAGTGTCTTACACGTATGTGGAGATTTGCCATAGAAATGTATATGCAAGAGCACAGACTGGACGCTGGAATGCCTTATGTGGCAAAATCTCTTGAAAAACATTTTGTAAGTGTTTACAATTATTTTGAGGGGTGAAAAAAAAAATGAAGGGAGGAGGATATTAACTTATTTTGAAAATTAGAGACCAGTGTGTGGAAGTACAACAGGGTATACTGTTATCTGAATTTCAGATAGAAGCTTTCCTGCCCTGACTACAATGAGTGCTTTCTTTAGCTGCCAAGAATTCTGTCCACACTAAGGAATATCTGTACAAACCTGCTAGCATTTTATAAAAAATGTTTACCCATCAAGCATGAAATAGGGGTGATTTTAAAAGGTTGGAAACTTTCAGCAACAACACTTCTAGTGTTTCTGGCTACTGGACTTGGGACCCTTCACTGAGATTGGAATTTTTCAGAGGTTAGATGAGAAGAAACTTAAGATCTTACGTTCACATAAGGAAAGGAATAGAAAGACACTTATCCTTTTAAAGCTTAGCCTGCTTTTCCGCTTGCTGAAAGCAAACAATTTGTGAGGGTGTGGCTGTTTCAACCCTTTAATGTTAGTAATAAACGGATTTTTCAAAAACAGACATGGCATGTCCTGTTCTGCAGGACAGATGGTGTTACTGTGACTGGTGACATCAGGAGCCAGCCCCATTTTCGAGGTGGTTTTTTAGCCTTCAATGGAAAAGTCCCGTTCAGGTTTTCCGGTTTTCCTACCAATTTGCCTTCAGCACACTTAAACTAAAAGCCTCAACGTTGCATAGTTCATGCAAAACCCTGCACTGCAATAACTGTAAATTGGTTTTGCAGAGTTAGACATCTGCCTTTGATCTCAGCGTGGAGGGCTGCAATATTCCTCAGAGAAGATGCTTATCAACCATTTACTGCTGCGGCAACTGCAGGGCAAAAAATTTCAGGACTCTTACTTTGAACAAAGGAGAGGATTACTAGGTCTTCGTGAGGAATTCCTGACTTTAAAGATTTTATCCCTATTTGCCTAAAGTAATAGAACTGCCACCACAGTGAAAGACCCCGAAGATGATGTGAGCCTAGAAACAATCTGGGGACATGGTTTTTGGAAGCCCACATTAAGATCAGCATTCTTTAAGGGAAAAAGAAAATTAGTTTCTGTATTTCTGACATTACTACAATATGTCATTTCATGTTTTGTAAATCAAAACTTCAGTTTTTAGTGCATTTTTAATATGCACACTAGTGTATGCTGGCCATACTCAGAGACTGAGAAAACCTCAGATCTTCCAGGACAGAACAGTGTTTTAAAACATATTAGAGCTGCAAGCAGGCCTACAGCAGGATTCAAAGAAAATAAATCCTTTGTTTTTTAAAGCCAGGTCCTGGGGGGTGGGGAAGCAGCTAAGTTGTTAAAACCGCTCGAGAAGCAGACCCATAGGCAAAGTCATACATCTCAGCAAGCTGTCAGAATTGCACAAAACATTGGTCTGACTGATTTATGGTTTTACTGCTATTGTTTCAAACCTCAGCTGTGAAGTCAGGGGACTTCAAAATACATGGGCTTTGGGAGAATTACAGCTTAGGAAGTTTTACTTTTCTGTGCAATTATGTTTAGAATACCATTTAGAATAATTGATCCTCTGTATGTAGGTTGGATTTCCTAGCAGGATAGAGCTTCTGCTACTTTTATCTAAATGATTTTGACCAGTTACGTGGTGTTGTAGGATTTAATATTCAGAAAGCTAAGTACTGACACATCACATCTAGAGCAGCTCTTTGCTTTGGCATCCCATAGGGGTACCTGCAGCAGCCAACTGCCAGGTGAGGCAATGGATGCACACAAGTATATTTCATGAGTGTTAATATATTCAATAAGTTCTAAATTAGTGTGTACACCTCTAGGAAGGATCAATCATTTAAAAAGTATAACTGTCTATTTATTTATTGATCAACAATCATCATATCCTTTCATTTTGCTTCCTTCTTCTTTGAAACTACTATTACTAAGGCTTGAAGTGTCACAGTAACATGCTGTTAATGTCACATTGCTAAACTCTGACACAGAAGTACTTGAAACAAAGCAAAACCACCCCCTTCTAACCAGTTACTAATGTGGGAAATATGATTTAGAAGTGTTTGAGAAATCAGAGTGTCCTGTAAAGATATGTTGTAGATAAGACCTCAAGAACCTGAGATTCAGTTTTACAGCCACTGTGTGTGGAAGTGATGTAGTGAAAAATGCATACCAGAAAGAAGGTTCAGAATAGGGCTTTACATTTAAAACAGAAAAAAAAAAAACACCAACAACAAAACAAACAAAAACCTGAAAATAAAGGGATATTTAAACCCCGCTCCCTCCATGTCATAGTTGTAGAAGAGGGACACAGTTTAAAACCAAAAAGGAAAAAAAGCTTCATAAGTTTTTTAGACCTTTATTTGAACTATTACATTTTGGAATAAATTAAGACTGAGAGAAACAGAAGTGTTCACCTGGGCTATACTTACTAGGTAACTCTCCCGTGATGAGGCTTATCTCTCATCTACAACAAAGTAACACTTTTGCTGTTAATGAAGACAGCCCCTAGCTCAGAAAGTAAAGGCAGTTAAAGGCAAAAAAGCAATTTTACACATTACATCAACAAATCAGGGCTAAGGAGTTTGCCAGTGCTGGGATCAGCTCGGTGGTGGGTTTCTCAGCCTGGCTTCCCAGACTTGGCTCTCTCCCTGCATGTCCCACCAGCCCCCTCCCCCTTGTGAGGTGTGAACACTGGCCAAAAAAAATTAAAAAAAAAAAGCTCAGAAGTCAAGGTGGAAGTAAAATTCTGGCTTATCTAAGCAGCTTTCCCACTGTTCAGTTATAATAAAACCTTAAAGTCTAAGGTGATGGACAACTAGCCCTTTAAACGCTGCAGAAATATAAAAAGAGTTAATTCTTAACACATAAATGTACACAAGTTATGCATTTTATTTTTTTCTTGAAGAGTAGTTATAGTGTTAGTTTCCCACATACAGTGGTGACTATGCCAGCCACAAACATTAGCACTGTCCTTCAGCAAAGGGTAGACAAACATTATCCCTTCTCCTGGTAATGAAAACAGTGTTTCACACTGGATTTTATAAAATGGTTTAAGTCATCTGGAAACAAACTGTTTCACTGTACTGTACAGCAAGTTGCTTTTTCTAAAGCCAACACATCTATTTTGCATCAATCCATATGCCAGAATTATCATGGGAGCCCTGTTTTTGCAGACACTTAAATGTTTAGTTTCATGCAATAAGATCTGTTCCACATGGAACACCCCCCCCCCCTTGCCGACTCTTACACTGACAACAAATCTTT
>VXAV01005941.1:283622-313385 GCA_013399715.1 Alectura lathami | reverse complement strand
AAAATTTTAGCAGTTTTGCTGGCTTCAGTGAGATGACCCCTCGCCTTAAGTTAAGCCTGTAAATCTTGGCAGGATGGGGACAGAGGGGACAGCTGTCCCCATACCACCATAGAAAAGCATTCAAGTCTGGATACTACCATTCCTGAAAATATTTATTCAAATTCAACCCAATTACTTAACAGTCAGATTTACCATACTCTCAGAAACATACATGCAGTTTTTAACTATTTGAGCAGTTTGCACTCAACTGGCAAGGACTAAAATCTGTTCTGTATTGATTCAGCCACATGGCTAGAATACATAATATGGCGATGACCCCTGTAACACTATCAGCCTCTTGCACATCTAAATTCAGTAAGGCAGAGGTATCCCAAATACAGCTACTGCATGTGGCTTGCTTTTTGCTACAGTCAAGTGATCTGGGGTATAACTTAGTGGTGAAAACATTGGCATTTCTCATTCTATTCTTCCAGCATGAGATTTTAGGTAAGGCTGCCAAAAAGTGACTCAGGTCTTCATCCTGCTCTGAAAAATGGGTTTGGGCCTCTGGAGGTTTAAAATTCTCCAAGAAAATCTCATCTTCAAAAATGGTCTTAGCTACCCCAGCATGCAAAATGCATACAGCTAACAGGCAGAAAATCTATTTTAACTTGAAATGTTATGAAAATTTGTATAATATCTAAACAGAGGAAAAAAGGCCCCAGACAAGCTAAATGCTGTGGGTTTTTTCCCCCCCCCACTTCCACCCATTGGCTAGTGCAGCAAATTAATGCCTGAGGAGTAAGTAGCAGAGTTTGGGGTGAAAACAAAACAAAGCTTTCAATCTAGTGACAAAAGAGCTTGAGTTAGAAATAGAGGTAGAGGCACCTTTAGCAGTTTGTGGTGAACTGCTGCAGAGAAGCAAGCTTCAAATAAAATTAAGTGTAAGATCCTATTTCCAAATGCAGTGGTGTTACTGCACTAGTGAGCTTGTGGTTTGGGCCAATGTTTGCTCACGTTAGAGCTGAATCATGCACACAAGAATCTGTTCCCTTCTGAAGGGCTGGAGGCTGCAAGTCTATAAAGGGCAGCTCAGGAAGCTTGCTCCACGCTTTGTCACAGACTTATGCTTCTACAGCATCTGGGGAATTTTTTTTTAGCTCCCCAGAAAGAAAAATAATTCATTTTTTCTACTTAGAGACAAAGGTATTTCGTAATCAACCCACCTTAACAGTGTCAAAGGGGTGTCCTACGAGCACTCCAGCAGCACCTGAAACAAAGCAGAGGTGTTTGAGAGGAGCAGGGTTTGGGAGCACCTTCCTGAGGCAGCTCAGGCCTGCTGGGAGGCAGCGCTGGGTGCCTTTATGCCTTTGCCAGCCTTGGGGTTCCAGGCCGGGCTGTGGCAGGGGCCCACCGGCAGCGCCACATCACATGGGTGCTCGGAGCTGTTCCCGGCCTCGGCCTAAGGCAATGCCAGCAGGCAGGGAGTGCAGCGTGCTGCAGGGGAAGTTATATCCCTCTCTGCGGAGTGCAGAGAACCTGTGAGTGCCTCTAAAGGAGAGGAGGTTCCCTACCCTCTGCCTACAGCCTTTCTAGACAGAATGGCAGCACCTGCAGAAGGAGCACCTTCACCTTATTCCTGCATCAAAGGACTTTGCAGAAATTACACACAGGCCTGGATCAGTTATGCTGCCTCACCTGAGTATGCTTTGCACTGAAAAACATAAGTACTGCCTAAAGCAAGGGCTCCTCCAGCTCTGTACATCAGGGAGAACCACAGAGTGCACCTCACATTCACAGGCAATCACCCCTCCCTGCTGCTCCCCAGAAGATGTGGGGGAATCACGCTGCCCAGCCAAAAGGATGCGGCAGCTCGGGGTGCTCCGGGGCATTGCAGAGGCCGGCACAACGGCAGCTCAAAAAACTGAAAAGACCACGGCCTGGAGCCCCTCTCGGCAAGGCAGGGATAAGAAGCTGCAGAAAATCTCTTTGCAAAAGCAAAGAATCGAAAAGGTGCGAGAATAGACGGTTCCTCCACAGCGCATGTTAACGACTGCTAAAAATAGAAGAAGGAAACAAGCGGAGGCCATAAGCAGATGCACAGGGAAGAGGAAGACGAGCGCATCAGTTCCCTCCTCCTCTTCACATTCAAGCTCTGCACTGCAAATATTTGCAGGTCGGGGGCTCCCGGAGGCTACAGGAAGCCCTCACCGCCTCCTCCTGCACTCCTTCCCCTTCCTCGATACCGGCTACTTGGAGAGGGACTTTACCAGCAAAAATACATGTATTCTTCTTCCTTCNTTTATAAGCTCAGCACAGGCTGGTTTAAGCTTGGAGAAAGATTACTAAGATCCACACCCCAAAAAAAAAAAAAAAAAAAAAAAATCTTATTTTTTTAAATTTCATTTTAAAATCTTTTATTTCTCAGTCTAAAAAATATTAAAAATAACAATAAACCCCCCAACTCACCGCCAATGCATCCCGCGAGGAAATCCAAAGCCATGCTCAGCGCCCTCCGTTCCCCAGCGGCGGGGCCCGGCCCCGCGCCCGCTGCCTGCCCCGCTCTGCCGCTCTCCCCCCCGCCCCCTCTTTCTATNNGGGGCGGGGATGGGGCGGGGGGGGCTGCCGTGGCTCCTGCCCCGCTCTCCTCGCCGCCAGAGCCTGCTCTGCGGAAGCACCCGGTGTTTGAACAATAGCCTGCTCCAGGTGAAGTCGCTGAGCACCTTTGTCTGGATTCGTGTCCGTTCTCTTCGTTACCCTAAACGCTGTTGCGTTCGTCGTCCCGCTCCGTTATTGACTCAGTTCTGCATCCCCGGGAAGCACTGGACACCGGACACTGCATCCCCGGGAAGCAGCTGCTGTTGAAGGCAGACCAGCTACGGCACTATTTGCAGTGGACTAAATGTCTTTATTACCCGTTAACTTTATGACTTGGGATGGCCTTAGGGTTTTCTCTGAAATTTTATCCCACTGCCTTCAAAGGTGCTGTATTGTATATCAAATGTCGAAACTTCCCAGCCTGATAAAATCCCTTGATAAGGCAGGTATTTGAAAGCATGGGCTGTGACTGATCTACCTGCACGAGAGTCAAGCCCTGCTGAAGCAGCTGCTCTGCTTACAGACCCACTGGTGGGCAGGGGCCTGGTAATCCCCCAGAATGTCCCAGACCTGATCCTGGAACGCAAGACCCCTTGGTTCCCAGAGGAGCGGTGAGCCTGGCAGGCAGACCCGGGCCGAGGTGACACCCGAGGTGCTGCCTGGAGAGAGGCAGAGGCAAAGAGGTGCCGCAGGGAGGGACCAGCTTAGTGTGCTGTGAGCCCTGAAAAGCTTGGAATAGATCCAAATTTCCGTGCTTTATTCCAGGAAAGTGGAAACATTTTTATTACTGGGCACAGATGTCCTGTGGAAGGCCCAATCCTTGCGATTTTAATCAGAAGGGTCCAAGTTCTGACATGAACCTCCTTGTTCTTTGTCTCAGCCTCTGCTCTAGGTGAATATTGCATATGCAGAGGAGAGGTTTCCACTTGGGTTATTGGTTTCCGACGTAACAGCCTGTTGGAAAAGGCAGGACTGTGTCCTCTTATGGTGCTGCAGGTGGGACAAGTTTGTTTGCTGCTGGCCTCTCTGGGAGAAGGCATAGGAAGGCACTGTGCATCTGCGTGCAGTTGGAGATCCGAAGAGCAGGGTTGCAGCAGATCCAAACGCTGAGCTGTTTGCAGCACAGTTTAAGATGCCAGACGCCACAGAGAGGCACACTGAGATAAGAGGGTGTGCGCTGAGTCCAGTTACCTGAATTAGCAGCTGTCTGTCTGCCAGTCAGCTGTACCCATCTCTCCCTCTGTACATTAGTCTGTTGCTCAGCAAATACACTTATGACTGGTGACAGTGAGTAAAAGCGCTGTCTGTTGGGAAATCGGGCAGAAAAGGAAGATAAAACTCAGTACTTGCCATTTTTATAGCATTTTCCAGTCTGGATTTACAAACAATATAACCTAAGGCTCCAGTTTCAGTGAAGTAAAACTGTGCAGCTGTGCCCATTTCATAGATAAGGAAACTGGTAAAAGTGATTTGTCCTCGATTACTAGGGGAAGAGGGAGCAGAGCTAGGAGGAGAACCTCTTCTGCCTGTCTCCGGCCCTTGTTTTGAAGCCAACCTATTATTACAGGAACATTTCTGTGGGGCAAATGTTTTTTCTCTGCCAGCAGCTATACAAATACACTTTCGACACCCTGTATTTGAAATCCTCTGGCACACTTTGTATCCACATGCAAAGTCAATGACTGGGAGACCAGCTCTCCAGCAGAAGCAAAATGCTAAGTTACCTGGCAGTGTAGATGCTCCGTATGGTGCACTGGTCAGTAGTGCAAGAGAAGAGAGATGAAAAGATGTGGGACTGTATTGTGTGACAATACCACTAAGGCATACGGACAGACATATCTTGACCTGTCTTCAAGACACCTTCCTGCAGGGCTTGCAGCTGCCATACAGGATATGCTTGTTACTGCATTAGTCATAGAAGAAAGGCACCCATGTCTTAGAAACTGAAACAACAGGCTCAGCAGCATGACTAAGGTATCTCTGTGGAAACTTCCCAAGTGCTCTGCAACACGGGCACTCATACAGCTCCTGAACTGAAGCCCGGGAAAAGACAAATAAAGGGTGACAAGTGAGGCAGTGAGCTACATGAGATATTCAGAGATCCATGCTGTTAGCACCAGTGTCTGGATGCTCTTTGCTAACGCTGGAGGTGTTACGGGGACTGAGGAGGCTACGGGAACTGCTGGCTTGGACCCTGATTTTTCTCCAGCTCGAGCTCTTGGAAAAGGTCAGATTAATTTCCAAGGCACAGAACTGAAAGTTTGCTGATGAAACAAGTCTATATTTCTGCTAGAACAGTGTACTTCGCTTGCATAGGTTTATGGCAGAGATCACTGAGTGAGCGTTGACCAAGGTGACATGGGGATCAGGAGCTCTTTGCCCACAACAATATGGGCATCTTCAGCAGCATTAAGCTTGCTTTGTAGTGCAATTTTGAAGGGAGATGCTTTATTTTTGCTTGAATGGATTAATTCATTTGGCACAGTTTTACTTGTTCTCTTCTCCTGCAAGATAAAAATCTTAAATTCTTTTGTACATATCCCCTCTTAACAGAAGCTCACAATAATGCTGTTGTTCAGAAAGCATTCTCTTTTCTGAATACAATGATGCCAGTTTTGGCAGTTAAGTATTTTTATAACAATCTTTCCCATGTGATTTCAGCAAATAAACTCCTAAATAATAATGGTTTATAGCTCTAGAGCTAGGTTTTCTTCCAAATTTCCAGGAAGTTCCAAGGTTGTTAAATCACACCAAATCAGGTAGTTCACAAGGGAAGAAATACTGCAGGCTAGTCAGAATTATATAGCATCTTATACATTTTTCACAGGTCTAAAGCAGATATCTGAGGTCTCTGTAGGGGTGCATATACTGGGAAAAGAGATCTCCTGACACTGGAGAGAACGCTGACACTGCAACAGCATCATCAGTGCATTTTGGTGCTTGTCACTGTTCCCACCTGAAGCTTGGGAAAGGGTTGAGGGTTGTGCCTTAGAATTGCCATGGCAAATAAACAGTGTGCTATTGCCAGCTGGGGAAGAGGAGGTGGGAAGGTGAGTTGTTTTGAGAGCCAGGAGCTCTCTCCCCAGCTCCCACGTCACTGGCTATGTCTTCTATTCACTGAAGTGCAAAAAATGCGGAAGAGGTTGGAAAGAGGCTCAATGTGCAATCAGGAGTTCAACAGTAGTGCTGACATCCCCTCCTTCCATCAAAGCCAGGATTCCTTGCAAAGCACTGACAGCTGGCATGAAATCCTGTACAGGAGTTGACTGAGATAGTGCACTGTCATCTTTCCTCTTTCTTATTGTAAAGTTTAGGATTTCGGGGCAAAATTAATATAACCCTTAAAAAGAACTGTGAGAACAATGCTATTTTTAATGTATGTTGTCACATCAGTGTTTGTGCAGGGTGTTGCTAATGTCGTTAGTTCTACCTTTTCCAATGATTTACTCTTGAATATGGGATTATTGGTGTCTGACAAGTGACTTCATGGCAGTGGACATACAGCACAGTGGCTGTGTTAATGAGACGATTAGGTATGGAAAGATGGAGTGACTTGCCTAAAGCCACACAGAAAATCTGCATCACTTCTGAAATTACTGCAAGCTTCATCTCCCTTGGAACCGTGTCATCTTCCCTTCCTTTGGAAACGTGCGGAAACATCACAACTGTATATCAGCTTTCCAGAGGTGAAATCACCAAGCATTTATACCTGCCTGAAAGTGACGCAGCTGCCAATGCTCAGAGTGGTTTCCTTACTGGTTTTGTTTGTTTCACTGAAAAATTCCTACAGCGAATGCCAGAGTCCTTGGCATTATTGGTTTTTCATTGATAAGGTACACTGAGACAATTCGATTTGAAAACCTCTAACGGAGCTGGAGCCAAGAGGTCCCACCCCCTCTCCCACCCACCGACATGTAAGCCACGTCTCAGGCTTTGCCAGCTCAGTGTTGCTGCTGTCACTCTTCCCGTTCTGCAATTTGCAAACAGCCCGGTGACATAGCGGGACAGTGTTGTTTGAACAGCCTCTTCAGTCAAGGATTTTCTGAAATAAATTGAGGAGGAATTAATGGGTATCCCTGTGAGTGTGATAACACAGTGCAAAGGGAATGGAAAAAGTGGTGTGTTATGACGTGCAATAAGGCAGGAACATTTTCCCAGTGAATCTGGCTGGATGAGCCAGCAGGTAGTTGCAGAGATAGGAGGACTGGCTTCTTGTTCACTTTCTAGGATGGGTGGAGCTGGCAATGTCCTGAGAGTGGTCTGCAGAAGGAGAGCGGTAAAGGGATGCTTCTGTATGTTAACATTACTTGCTCCCCTGCAGTCTCCCAGCCCACCTTTGTCTCTGCTCCATACCTCTGAAGGCCCTGTTGCCTCGCTGCCTCTTCAGCTGTGATGCTGCCCCTTGTCGTGTGGGCAGACAGCCCTCTCCTCCTCTGAAGCAAATGGAGCATTTCACCCAGGATGTGCTTTGCCGAACTAAGCTCTCCCTTTCTTCTTCTATTTCTTGGTTTCAAAATTTCTTACAGGCTGCTTTGTATCATCAGATTGCTTTTTTCATCCAACAGCACCTCATGTTCTGCTTTTTCAAAATCCTGTGTGAAATTCACCCATTTTGAACAAAACAACTCTTAAACAGTTTCTGAAACAGAAGGGTAACACTTTCTAGCAGAGTCCAGAGTCCTATCCCTTGCAGAGGCTGTGAGCATATGCTTCACATGTCAGATTTCCTAGGGCGTGCTTTGAGAAGGCCAGTGGGGTTGAGACCAGACACTTGTGCTCTTCTTTGCATAAGTGTGGACTGTGGTGTTTATTTGCAGGCTGTGCAGTGATCTATAGCAGTGATCTATATCTGTCCTTGGACATTGTGTTCCCGGCAGGAAAGGGTGGCAGGAATGACCCACTTTGATCTACTGAAAAAGAAACTTGAAGATCACCTTAGAACTGAAGGTGACAGCAAATGCAGTAACACAGGTTTCATGTCTCAGATGAGATATCCTTCACCTGGCATCACACCTTCCTCTGTGCTTCACACCTCGCTTGGGCTGCGCTTGCAGAAGGCTCTGCCCTTGCCTCCATCACGCAGCAGCTGGGCTGAGCAAAGCGCAGCTGCAGGGCATGGCTGGGACACGCTCTGTCCCCAGGTCCTGGCTGGACACCCGAGAAGGACTGGAGACTATAGTAGCAGAGGCATTTTCCCTCTGCGACGTTTCTCAGGGCTTGAGTTACCCTGCTGAGTGCCCATCAAGGCAAATGCCCATGATGCAGCTGCACATTCACGTCCTCAGAGCCCACGTCCCTCAGTGGCAACTTTGTGGGACAAGGTGAAAAGTCTCAAGAACCCAAATATTCTTCTTGCAGACGGCCTTCTGCGCTGCAGCTGTTTGTAGAACCATTCCAGATTAGCCAAGGGCTTGAATCTAGCACCTGCTTTGTGCTATGTATAACAAATATTGATATAAGCATTGCTGTCAATGAAGGTAAACAAATAACAAAAATGGGTAATTTCCTGTTGCTAAAGGAAGATTTTTCTTTTTCTTTTTCTTTTTCTTTTTTTTTTTTAAGATTTTATTTATTTTTTAAAGATTTTAGAAGCTTTCATAAGGAAGATTCACTTTGAGACCTCCAGCTCAGCTAGAAAGGTGGAAATTTTCCTTGGTCTTGCACCATTTCATGGGAAATATTTATTAGCCCTAAGACTTCTGACAGCTACTTCAGTATCTAGAAAAATCCCCACCCACAAAGCCCCCAGACATGTGATGGGAGGAACACATGGTGACACTTTCACAGAGGGAACATCGTGAATTCCTTCACTTTGCCTGGAAGTAGCTCTCAGGAAAGCAACATTAAACACCCCTGTCTGAACAGGGGTCCCGAGGAGCCCTGCCGCCTATCCCTGCTGAAGGCCCCTGGGCTGCCCATTGGCACGGACTGTGCACTTGCCCTCACGTCACTGAGGTGCCAGGTCATGCACCCGTGGCTAGAGGGGGCCCATGAGGACATACTTCTCTGGTAGGACAACTGGAAACATCATCTTTCCCTGTACTTGGCATGTGCAGGTTGCTGATGAACCATTAACAACTGCTGTGTGGTTACCAGGTGGAACACGTGAGGGCTGCTGAGTAACCTCGTGTGTTAGCAGCTACATTGCCCTTTCTCTAGATAATATTTTACTTCTGTTTTTAAGTTTCTGCTGTCCTTGCATGGTGTTACTCTGTAGAATAAAATGTTCTCTCCAGCGCAGAATGCGTTCAGGGAAGGATGCATACGAAACGGTGGGAGGCAAATTGATAAATGTCCCTTAATTTTCAGTTTTCAGAAAATCTGATCACAGCAAGCTGTGTTGTATGCCATTGAAACTTCCAAAATTTGCACTTCCGAGAGAAATAGAGTCTTGTGAAATGTGCAGGAGACTTAGCACTGGGGATGAAAGTCCTCAGTTCCTCTGTGAAGCCGACAAAGTGGGCAGCAGCCGTAAAAGTTTTTTCACTTTGCTGCCAATGATCCTTGGCTCTGACCCGGGGAAACCTCATCAGGAGAAGTATGATTCAGGTCACGGCTTGGCAAGCCCTCCACTGTATCAGGACTTTACTTTCCAGGTTCATTTGGGGGCAAAACTTTACCTCTCCTGCACCGATGTGGCAGCCTTCCAGCACAGGGCTCTTGTGCAAAAATAAAAATGGGCAGTGTGGCATTGTCATGAGCTGCTGGTTCCCCTCAACCACCAACTCTGTCCTTCCCCTCCTGAGATCACCACCTTGTGCTGAAATAAAAAAATCAGGTCTGGACCAGTCTTCTGGCAAAATCCCTTTTCCCTGCAGGGCAAAGCACTGGGGTGTAGGCAGCAGATCGCTCCTGCTCCAAGCCGATGAGCTGACGCTGGAAAGGTGTTGGGAGGCTGAGCAAGAAGTGAAGCAGCAGAACCCCTCCAGGGGCCGAGAAAATTTCTGTGTGGTCTGAAAAGGAAGCAGACACTTGCTATGTGCTTGCATTTATTGCTGAATGTGTGCATACACAATGAACAGGTAATCATTTATGGGGATGTGAGTAGGGCTTTGGGGGCAGTTGCCCCCAAAGTGAGTAGGAAAGCTGAGGGAAATGCCTTGAGGAGGATTTTCTTGGTGAGAAGGGGGTCTGACCTGCCAGGAGGGAGGGCAGGCAGGGGTGGGGCACACATCTCATACACAGCCACTGAGCCACTGTTCTGTAGAGCAAGTGTCTTCTGGCAAATGTGTGCAAGGCTGGCTGCTGGAGTTAATGAGAGCAGTGGGAAATGGCCCTTTCACAGCCAGCCTTACCCTGCAAGAACCACCCCTTGTGATTTTCTGGGCAGAAGGGCTCTGGCGCAGCCTTGCAGGGCGCCAGGGGATTACTTATTCACTGTGTTCCTGGAACAGCTCCAGCCTTCCTGTCCCTGCCTCCAGTGCACAAATTCACCGAGTATCCACGAGGCTCACAACCCCCTGAGGCAGAAGACAGCAGGAAGGTGACTCTGACAGACCCCGGGGCTCTGGACAGGCTGAGCTGGCAAGCTCCCTTCTTCTGTCTCCCCTACGCTTACTGGGGTAATTGAGGCAGCAGGCTCCGTCTGGATGGATTTCATTGCCGGGGCCATTGGAGGTAAATAAATAAGGCAGTGCTTGTCGATGGAAACATGTAGCTGTGTTTCCTTGGCGCTGAGCTAGCCGGCAGATTGCAGTGGTAGAGCTGGGATTCTGCCCACAGGGGCTGTTTGGTAAAAATGTCTTCTTTAACAAGCAGGCAGTGTCACCAGGACAGTGTGAAATGTCCCCGATGAAATTTTGTTGTCTGAGGTCATTGCTCTGTAATCTCCTCAGATTTAATTCCAGTGGGAGAAAACAAGAGACAAAGTAGAATATGTTGCTTGCAGATATAACTCAGGAAGTATTGCCTGGGCATGGGGTCCTGGCAGGCTGTTGGGTGCTGGCTTTAAGTACTGAGGACATGTTGGGCTGAGGACACAGTGGGCAAGGTGGGAGCGGGGCTCGTTTTTGTGGCTGAATCAATGGCATGTACGTTACTGTGGGTTGAGCAGTATTGGCAGATGCAGGGGTTGTTTACTTGCAGGCTTTGATCTGGGAGAAAATGGGTTAGTTTTACATTAAAAAAAAAAAAAAGGTGAAAAGCGTGATTTAATTTTAGACTTTTTTACAGCATGTACTCCTCAAACCCAGTTTTGTTTTAAACAACAAAGCACAGACATGGGTCTCATTTCACTTCTGAAGTCTACCTGTCAGATTTATCAGAATGTAGAATGGCAAGACAAAAAGCTTGGAGTAGCCGCAGGCCAGGTAGCCCTGCTGGGTGGATGGAACGCATGGCCTGGGACTACATCTGACTACATCAGATCTACCAAATTTGGGCAGTGTGGTGCTGGCACAGGAGTGCATTCTCTGGGAGGGACCACAACAAGTTTTACCCTACTGTCCCCATTTGCTCATTGCCCAGCTGGAGCGAGCAGAGCCACGTTTGGTGTCTCAGCAGCATCCCAGCTTACCTTTCTCCTCCTCTTTCCTTGCTGACCTCAGAGCGTGTGGTGGCATTGGGAGCCCTGTGCTGGGGCTGGCAGTGGGACTTCCATCCCAGAGGGATTCACCAGACCTCCTCTGGTGGGTGGTGTAAGTGGCTGGGCTTGGCTTAGCGAGGCTGCGGTGGCTGCTTTCTCTGGCTGGGGACCTTTGGCTTTGTTGCCATAGCAGAGCCACTGAAGGGCAAACTTCTTTCCCAACAGAATGCAGAGAGTTGAAAACTCAGTTTTCAAGAAGTCATCCTGCATGCTTGTGTGCCAGCTTGTCTCACTACCTGTGACAGCTTCCAGGGCTGGGACAGCTCTTCTGTGAGAACTAGGATGTTGGTGCTGAGTTTACTTCACAGCTTGTGTTTGTTAGAGCTGAAGCAGTTTTTTATGTTCCCAAGGAAGCTGGAAACCCGGCTGAAGGGCATCAAACAACTCAAGAGGTGACAGATTGCAACAGAATCATAGAATCACAGAATGATTTGACCTTAGAGTTCATCCAGCCCCAACCCCTGCTGTGGGCTGGTTGCCACCCACTGGATGAGGCTGCCCAGGGCCCAGCCAGCCTGGCCTTGAGCACCTCCAGGGATGGGGCACCCACAGCCTCTCTGGGCAGCCTGTGCCAGGGCCTCACCACTTTCAGTGTGAAGAGTTTCTTCCTTATATCTGACTTAAATCTCCCCTCTTATAGCTTAAATTGTTCCTCCTTATCCTATCACTGTCAGACTGTGTAAAATGTTGCTCTCCCTCCTGTTTCTAAGCTCTCTTTAGGTACTGGAAGGCCACAGTGAAGTCTCCCTGGAGCCTGCTTTTCTCCAGGCTGAACAAGTCCAGTTCCCTCAACCTGTCTTTGTAGGAGAGGTGTTCCAGCCCTCTGAGCATCCTTGTGGCCACCTCTGGACCCACTCCAGCAACTCCATGTCTTTCTTATGCTAGGTTCCCCAGCCCTGGATGCAGCACTGCAGGTGGGACCTCATGAGGGCAGAGCAGAGGGGGACAATCCCCTCCCTCTCCCTCCTGGCCACCCCTCTTTTGATGCAGCCCAGCATACAGTTGGCCTTCTGAGCTGCAAGTGCTCGTTGCCTGCTTGTGCTGAGCTTCTCATCCTTCTTCTCAGGGCTACTCTCAGTTCATTCTCTGCCCAGCCTGTATTTGTGATTGGGATTGCCCCCAACCCAAGTTCAGGACATTGAACTTGGACTTGTTGGCCACAAGGTCACAGAGGTGTGATTCTGTTCTGTTTTCGGAGTATTTTGGAGAAAGAATGGCTTGAACACCTCTGAAAAACAGCAGAGATGCTGCCCTTTGGAATCCCATGTCACCATCCTGCCTGGCTAAAGCATCTGCACAAATATCAAGCATCTTTTCTGAGCTATTACTTCTGTGTCCACGGGACAGGCTCAGCATCTTCAGCCTGGAAAACAATGACCTGCTATGCCTCCAGAAGAAAAAAACATGTGAGAAACATGCTTAGTGGCCATGGAGACTTTCAATAACCACTAAATTGTGTGGAATGCCCAGGAAAGCAGCTCATCTGCAAGGATGTCCTTCCTGGTCAACAAAGCCAACTATGCTTTGAGCAGGAGATTGGACCAGAAATCCCCTGAGGTCCCTGTTAGCCTGAATTTCCTTATGATCCTGTGCATGTTTTCTAGCCCTGCTACTACAGCAGCCCGTGCTGTGTCAGGGGATGTGTATTGATGCCTAGGGCTATTGATGACCCGGGCATGACTTAGATCTCGTCCTGGGTGCAGAGATTTGGGAAGGAGCAGCTGAGTCACCCAGCACTGTCCTACGATGGTGGCAGAGCAGCCAGGTCTGGGCCACGCCTAGACTTCCTGCATCCCACTGCAAGGTTACACACCAGTCACATGCAGCACATGGGTAGATAAAATAGCCCATCTAGGGACGGAACGTGCTGTCTCCTTGTCCCTGCAGCTGAAGCAGCTCCGCTGGCTGTAGCCAGGGTCACATTACTGGAAGGAGTTCAACTTGTCTGTGGTGTGGGGCAGTTCTTACATTCCCAGGTCTTCACAGAGTGAAGGTCTTCGGAAGTTGTTCTCTACCCATCCGACGCCCAGGCTGGGGTCCCTTCTTCTCCCAGGGTGTTGAAGCTGGGGCTGTTTTCAGGCTGGTGGGCTCCAGGGGGCTTCCATTTGCTCTGTGCAAAATGCTGTTGCTGTGGCCACCCTGCCAGCACCCCTCCTTATATTATTTGCTTGGTAAAGCTGTGGGAGAAGGTGAGTGACCCAGTTTTGGGGTGTGTATGTGTAGGGAATGCTGCAGCCTCTGCACAGTACTTGAGAACTTCTCAAAAAAAAAGTAGGTGTGACTAATGGCACCTGAAACTCAACAAAAACATTCACATGATTCTGTCATCTAATTTCCTCACAGCCAGTGTGGTGTGACTAGTGGGAACCCATAGGATCCCTCTCCCTGTATGCATGCTATACATAGCTCGCCTTGTTCGGTTCTGCCATGCAGACAGTGCGTGAGGGGGTCAGGCTATCTTTGTCCCAGGCTATTAATACCAGGTGACGTTGTGTAGAGCCCTTCTTCCTCAGCCTTTGGCGCACTTGGCTGAGTTCCTTGGCACTAAAACCTCAACTGCCCGGAGTGTTTTGGCTCATAAGGAGCACTGTGGTTGCTCGAGGGTGTCCAGGCCTCTCATCTCCACCTCAGTGGAGGCAGTGAATCATTTACCTTTGTGCTCCCTCCCAAGCAGAGGCACTTGGTTGGTACTGGAGCCAAGGTCTTCAGGAGCCCTTCAGACCGAGAGGCAATGGGAAACTGGCATGGGACAACCTGTGAGAGCTGCCTGTTGCTGCTGGGAAGTGGAGACAGAGCATGTGGCCCCCGGTGACTGAGTGCATCATCACTCCTGCACAGAGTGGCCGCATTGCTACTCCCAGCTGGGTCACACTGCCTGTGCACTCTCACCCTCTTCCAATCTTCTCTCATTTTGGTTTGGAAATAAAGAAAGTCACTTATCAGTCCATTTTTTAATATTTGTTGCTATTTATCTAGAGGCAGACTGAGATTTTTACAGAGCAAACCTCATTTTACTGCAAGCAGGGTGCCTTTCATTGTTTTCATCTGAGTTGTGCGATTCAGGATTGCTTCCTTGTGTCTCCTACCAGCAGCTGCTGCTTTTTCCCAAAATGTGGCAGAGCTTTTCAGAGCTCAAGCAGCTGTGTAATTGCAGGTGAATGTGCCCAGTGAAATGCCCACAGCAACTATTTTTCTTAAAGAAGTAGTCAATGACTGGCTGTTTCCAGCTGTGCCCCACCATCTGTGTGCTGTCTGTGCCTGCCCTGGAGGGCTCACACACTGTGCTCCTGAGCTTGGTGTAAATGACTCACAGGGGTGCATCTCCACTGCCCCCAGCCTGATCTCGTCTCAGCTCACTTGGCATTGCTGCACCAGGAGGAATTTAGCAGGTCAGCTCCCTACCCCCTCCTGTAGCAGTGATGTAGGGATGGAGGCTGAGCTACTTGTTGTCACGTCCATGCAGCTGCACTTTCTCTCTCCTTATCCACCGCCAAGGCAGTAATGTTGTCTGATAGGATTAATGCACTTCCAACCCTGGTGGCTATTTTAAGACCATGAGATGAAGCTGGGTGCTGATGCAGGGCTGACAAATCCCCCTAGCATACTGGAAATGCCGCTGCTGTCCCCAGCGGGGAGGAAGGGGCAGCTGTATGTGGGCGTGATGCTGGGCACACAGCTTTGCGCTAATCCCTCGCTGTGCCTTCATCCTGCCCTGCCCTGTGCCAGCCTTTGTAGGAGCGGTCTCTCCTCCCCAGCTTCCGAACCTTTGCTTTTGCTCCTTGCTCTGCTTTTGTGGTGTACAAAGTTTTTGGTGCACAACGGAGATGCTCTTCAGAGGCTTAGCCCAAAGACCACTGAATTAGGACTAATGAACCAGGATGAAACACAATGACTTGACCCAGTGGCATGCGGGAGGTGCTTTAGTGCTTCAGCTCAGAAGAGAAATGAAGACAGCCCAACACTGTGCATCACCCCTCGCCCCTACCAGCTTCCCACTAGCCCCCTTTCAGCAGGGCTGCACAGAGCCCCAGGGCTGGTGCACGTATGGATCTCCCCTTGCATCTAGGCTCTCTGTTTTTCCCAGCCCTGCCTCACACCCTGGTGTTATTGCCTCTGTCAGTTCCCAGTGACGCTCACATTCCTCCCCTGAGTGTGCTGTGGTCTTGGAGAAATCCATGTGTTTTGCCCTGTCATTGTTGGCTCAGGCAGGGGAGCTGGAGAGCAACCTGCTGCCAAAAGCAGCCTGGCTCTGAAGCTGTGTTTTTCTGCTGTTCCCCTGATGACCTCCTGCAGGAGAACAGCCTGCTGTGATGTGTGCTGGTAACCATCTCCAAAAACTTTTCTGTTTCAGGTGGCCTAAGCACAGCAGTGGGGTATCCACTGGACACAGTGAAGGTACCTGTTGAAACTTTATTTCTTGAACACAAACAGGAAACTAGGCTATTTTCTCTCCCATTGTAAAACTAATTCCATGACTGCAAGTTTTCAGCTTTGTCACATCAACATATTTCATTATATTTATGGTGTTATTCTCTTAAAAATAATCAGATTTTGGGGGGATGCAAGACTAGCTGTCTTGCTTCTACAGCATTTGTTGATGGTTTTTAAATCTGATGTCTGCATTTCTAAGTTGGCCCTGTATTCCTAGGTCAGAATTCAGACTGAGAGGCATTACAACGGCATCTGGCACTGCATTCAAGAAACATACAGGACGGAAAAAGTAGGTACCTCTCATCAGAGCCATTGACACAGGTTGTGGATGGCTTCTTGTTCCAGAGCAGCAGAGCTGCTGCTGTCAGTCTGGGGAAGACAAGCAGCAGTTACATGCAATCATTGCCTGGGAGAAGAGTTAGGATGAAATTTAACTTTGCAATGTATGGACAGTGCTCTTGAGCAGATACCTTCCCATATCTCTCCCTCTTTAAAGTCATAATTTTTCTTTGTTTCCAACCAGGTTTTGGGATTTTACAAAGGTGTGTCAGCATCAGTCTTCGCAGTGTCGCTGTTTTCTTCTCTCTCGTTTGGCACATACAGAAACTTCCTTTGTAACATCTGCAAGCTGCGGTATGGAGCAGCCGACGCCAAGCCATCGGGGCTGGATATTTTTCTGGCAGGAGGTGCTGCTGGTGCAGTGCGGGTAGGCGAGTGGGAAAGCACAACAGGAGGTCTCGTTCAGGCACACAGGGCTGCAAAAACACTAATGTTTTCTGTTGCATGCTCAGCGGGAGGCTGCTTTTTGTTTCCCATGAGGTCCTGCTCTGCAACCTTGGCAAATAAAGCAAAGCAAAAAGGAAGAAAAACAACCTGGGCAGCAACTTTTCCAACTGTATGTTTATGTAAGAAGGACATAAGTCAAGTGTGCAAAGCACAGGCTGGTGTTTAGGCAGGGTAAAGGTAGAAAGACCCAGCTGGTTGCTGAGGGCTGCCTACACGTATCGCATTCCTGAAACAAAGACTTCAGAAGAGGGCAGAAAGGCACCTCCTCACCTGCAGCTCCTGCAGGCTGGGGCAGCCAGCACTCAGAGGAATTAATGCCCACAACTGACGATGACGTGGTGCAGGGTGCTTGGGATCATTTTCCCATGGGCAGATGGAAGCTTGTGGTGTTTGTGAGCATCTGCAGGCACTCCAGCCCTGGTGCTACTGGGCTGAATCATGCAGCTGCAGACGGATGGAGGCAATCCTCTTACAGACGGCACAGATGGCTGGGTCTGTGGGTGATCCCTAGCACAGAGTTGCTCTGCTTAGCACTGGTTGTTTTCCGATTGTTATTGTGGCCCTGGTTCCAAATACAGATGCATGCAAGAGCCCCAGTGCATGATACATCGGGCAGCTGAGGACAACCCCTTGCTGTGCCCATCTGGTTTCACAGGTGGTTACAGCTAGCTGACATCCTCTGTGGGTCTCTGCCCTCACCCTGCGCCCTGCACAGTGCAGAACCAGCTTTGCTCAGGCAATTTAGCATGGACAGAGCAGAGGAAGCTGCACCTTGCTGGCTTTGAGAAACAAATAATATTCCTGAAAGGTGGGAGATGTAATTTGAGGGGTCAGGAAGGAGAGGGATCAAATGCACGGTTCAAAGGCGAAGGTTTAAGCTTCATCCTCTGACGCTGCAGGTTGTGCTGATGGCACCCAGTGAAATGGCTAAAGTTCGGATGCAGACCCAAAGGCAGCCCCATCCTTCTGTCACATCCCCCCAGCCCCTTTCCAAGCCAAAGTACCGAGGGTCTCTGCACTGTCTGAAAGTGATCGCCAAGGAGGAAGGCTTTGGGGGTCTCTACAAGGGCTGCTCTGCGTTGTTCTGCAGGGATTGCTCCTCTTCTGCAGTATATTTCCTTACCTACTCTTCTCTCTGTGACTGGCTCACACCGTCTGGCAAAACCAAACCGGGTAGGTATTGGAAAGCATCTGGCATCACCTGCAGAAAGGGCTTCTTTTGGGGGCTACGTGGGAAGCTGTGCTCTCAGGCTGCTGGGAACACAGCTGAGGACACGCCACAGAGAGCTGCCCTGTGCCACTGTGGTTCTGGGAGCAGCAGGCAGTGTTCCTAGCACTTTGTTGTGTGACCACAGGCTGCAAAGAAAATCGCTCTGTCTCTTGCACTTTCTAGCTTTTTTTTTTTTTTTCTGATTTGGGCAATGGAGGGTTGGATTGTATCAGCAGGAGCTAAACTTTGGGTGCTTGACCTTGTCCCTCAGCAGCTTCTCTCTCTGCAGGAGGGTGTTCATAGCACTCTCTGGTACATAGCACATGGGTACAAAACCTCAGTGCAGAAATGAGTTTTGTAGTTAGAGATGAAACATGGACAAACCTTCCATCATGGAGTGCTGCTCAGGGGCAGTGGGAAGCTTGAAAATAAAATTCAGGTACAGAACAGGAAGAGATGAGTTTCTGATGGAAACTTCTGATGGAAGTGATGGACTTGGCTCCAAAAGACAGCTATCAACTTTGAGAAAAGACCAAATGAGTGACATTCAGTTATAAAGATAAGCAGAACTGCCTGAAGTGGGTGTGATGCTGTCAGGCCTAGGGAGGCCCAGTTTGTCGCACAGAGTGCACAGCCCCACTGCTCCTTCTGTTCCCCCTCCCCTGCCCCTAAAACTGCAGCATGAGATTAGGAAAGAGTTAAACAAGTGTCTGGGGAAAATCGACCTGAGCTGCTTGCAACTGCAAGGCTGTAACTCACTGCTCTTCCTCCGCAGGTTTCCTGGTTGTGCTGCTTTCCGGGGGTCTTGCCGGAGTGCTGGCCTGGGGGCTGGCTACCCCCATGGACGTCCTCAAGTCGCGGATGCAGGTGGATGAGTCGGGACAGCAGAAGTACAAAGGCCTCGTGCACTGCGCGAAGGAAAGCGTCAGGCAGGAGGGGCTCAAAGTGCTTTTCAAAGGCCTGGGTTTGAACTGCATCCGCGCCTTTCCTGTGAACATGGTGATATTCGTCACGTATGAGGCTGTACTGAGGTTTACGGATCACTTTACAAACAAGAACTAGTTGACGCAGCTCTGTTCAGAGATGTGTTTTGTTCGCTTTGGTTTCTGCAGCCCAACACAATCACACACGCTGAGCTCTCCACTGACGGGCACGGAAGAATCAGGCGCACTTCAGCCCAGCGCCAGGCGACTGATCTCCTCATTTCCTTCTCATAGGATTACAAACTCATCAGGGAGGCTTGCACTTGTGTACAACCGCCCTTTATCTTCTTAACGTATTTAGACTGTAGCCACTGCTTAGGCCACTGAAACATTTGCAACATTTATGCTCTAAGGAGCTGCTAGTCTTGTTTGAGATTTTAGTAAAGGTTTGATTCTGTTTTCTACCAGCACAGAAAAAACATCCTCACTATCAAGGCAGGATTTGATGGGAGTTTACACTCTGTACAATTTAACGCTAAAGTGTGTCCTCTTTATATGTAACGCTGTAATGCATTCACTGAGCAATTCAGATATTTGTGCTTCAAGTCACAGCTGTCAGACTGCTCACTCCCAGCTGTAATTCTGCCCCAGTACTCTACAATTATGTCCCTTTGGTAGTGGCTGAAACCTGAATCTCCTGCCTTTTCCTGTTGTTTTTAATGAGTGGCAGACATAGTCTGCTTATATAATCACTCGCATGGCCTCAATGAAGGCGAAGACAGGCATTGGCTGCTGTAAGCCATGTGATTTTCTCCCCACACAGTCCCCAGCTGTGAAGCTTCAGTTCTTTCTGCTGACAGCACTGCGTGCTTGAGCCTGGTCAGAGCTTCTACAGCCTCTTCCCATCCCACAAGGAAGGTTGGAAGAGATGCAAAAAGCCTTTGCTTCTCTAAGGAGAGACTGACATAAAATCTGTGCACTGGGCGGGGGGAGGTGAGTTACAGGAGAACTGCAAAATTGTGTAGCATAATTGAGATTTGCTACCTAAAGAAAATGTGTACTCTTCTCACTTTAGAACACATTGTTAGGAGGAGCCAAATGTTTTGTATTTTTTTTTCCTCCCCCAGGGCTATATTTTGATGAAATTTGGCTTCCCTAAAAAATTATTTTTCACAAATGTGTAAAGTTCCATACACGTTAGCTGATTAAAAACAAACAAACAACAACAACAACAACAACAAACAAACCAAAACAAAAAAACCACCCCAAAGCACTATTTCTTTAGAAGGAAAGCAGAAATATATTAATTGCTGATCTTACTTCAGGAGCAATGTAGATGTTTCTGTTTCCATTTTTCTCCCTGAATGGTGACATCCAGAATGGACTTGCTCTGCTGAAAGCGTGCTTTTTTTGGGTGGAGAGAGGAAGGCCATTTTTTAAAGGAGTTCTCTTAGTCAGAGTTGATAACATTCTGGTCCACATCCACATTTACCAGCTGATAGCACAGACTTGTTTACACACACAGTAATTTTGCAGCACACAGGACTTGGCAGCTGCCCTGGACACAGAAGAATTAATGTGGTACTAGAAGGACAAGTTAAGAAATTCCAGATTCTACTAAGAAAGAACAAAAGCAATCTTTTTCAGAGAGAAAGCATGAAGTTCCAGAACCGACCTCCTGAAATGTAAGCCTTCAACTTGCTTTTTAAACTTCTTTGCAGCCATGCTATCAAACAACTCCCAGAACTGCTGTCTGTCATGAGTCTGCCCAGCTCTCGGAGATGATCCAAGGGCAGGTTTAAGAGACCACACAGGTGCAGAGTATGGGGGGGACTGAAAAACCCTGTACAGAACCTGGTTCTGTCCCAAAGCGTATATGGCCTCAGCAACCTATGACCTCCACATAGACCTCTGGTGTGTCAGCTCCACACTTCCTTTAATTTGAAAGTCCTTATAACAGAAGATTGAAGTCCTCAAGATCTGGAATTTCTTTTAAGGCAGCACCTAGGAGAGTACTACCCTCATCTCTTTCTACCAGGGGTGCACCTGGCTGACTTCCATCCCATTGGGGGTAGTGATTTATCCTAGCTCTGTTGGGATGTTTTCTGGAATAAAATTCCTTTATACTGAGTTATTCTTAGCTGACCTTACCTCTCAGGCATTGTATCCTGTGAACGGAGACAGCAAAATATGTCTGCATGTCAGACAAAACCACTATTTATTATTAGGCAGTGTTGGTACTGCCCATGGTCAGCCCAAGGCTTGAAAACAAAGCCTGAACAAAAGCAGCCCAGCTTTCTCAACAGGTTCAAGCATTCAGGTGACTAAAAGTGTCTCTGCCTGTGGGTGTAACTTATATACACCTTGATTCACAAATTACAGATGAATCAGAAAATTAGTGGGCACAAATGTTGAAGCCAGCGAGAGGAGCTGAGAACTGTGAGCCTCCAGGTATTCAGCATCATAAAAAAAAGGTTCTCATGTGGCCTGAGAGTTAAGTTCTATCTGCAGACAATTTCAGGAAGCTAACTCCTTGCAATACGTTGTGTGCCACAGCCCTTTACTGGAAGTGAAACCCAAAACACACAGGATCTGGCTGACAATCTGCTTTATGTAAGAACTCATGGCTAATTCACCCTGATATAAACTACCAACAGGCAATGTGTAAGCACTGTAAACCCATGCACATAAATAAGAACCAATTTTTGTTTAATGACATGACAGTGTTCATACTGTGCACTTAGCTACTTCCACAGCAAGCTGAGTGCTTGCCTTGTGGATTTCAGAACTTGGCTGCTTTATTTTCTGGTTTCTTTGTACTACTTTGACCTTCAGTTACTCTATTTGCTACTCTGATAATCAGAGAACTATTTCTTCTGATACATTATCTAGCTGACGGCCAGCCCACAGAATGAAGACACCACATAGCTCTCTGCATTGACAATTTCTTTCAGCAACGAACTTGCTGGCCTTGACTAAAGAAAATTTTCTTTAGAAGGGACATTCTGCTTCACATCACTGATAGCTCCTGTTTTCCTCTGACAATGTTTAAGAATATCCAGGCAGATTCCAGTATGCCTCTCAGTGACTGTGGGAGAGCCACGTGAAGCTATTCACCATCTGTGCTGCTCAGGCAACTAGAATGTTGGAGCATCAGTTAAGTACCAATCTTTTATGCCAAACCTACAGAAACATCATTCTAAACAGGCCACACTGACCTCTCTCTATTGCTGTGCTGGCTGCTGTATGCAGGGAAGTTCAACATCCAGCCTTGCTTGCAACCTGTCAATCTTGGGATGACTGACCCTTAGGACCTTGCTCTGGGAGCAACCTGTAGTTTGCCTGTTAGGGCCAGATAAACGGGGATGTAAGGCAGCCTATTTCACTACTCAAAAGGCACTGTACATCACAACAATGATCAACTCCATGGGATGAGTAAATCAACAACCAAAAGGGTATGAAGAGAGGTCAAAACCAGCGTAAACGTAAGTTAAGCCTTTTAAGAGTTAAACAAAAAATTCAAGTAAGTTGGATACAGACTTTCATCTACATTTTTATTACAGTAAGATGAACAAAATATGAACAAGTTGAGGAAAACGTAATGAACATTGACTGATAACATCCTTAGGCATTTCACTCATACATTGGAAGACTTTCTTGTCTTAACTTTCAAATACTTCTGGGACATTAAATATTATCACATTTAAATATTGTTACAATATTATTACATCTAGGTTTTTATCAAGACTCCTCTGAGAAACTGTGTTATTTCAGAAGCACAATTTGCAAGTATTCATAAGAACACTTGAGGAAGGTGTTTGCTCAGTAAACAAGTATTAATTTTGCAATCACTTTCTTCTCTAAAACTTCCAAAACAAATTTTAACTGCTGTGTTATAAAATTAATTCATATGCTTAGTTAGAATAGAACACACTACTGTTTCTCCTACAGTGCATTTCCCCTTCCTGAATAATTAAATTCTTAGTTAATGAAATAAATCTTGCAGGAAAGATCTCCATATAATATTTTCAGGAAGAAAATTGCATTACAAGTTCATAAAAGCCCTGTGTAGGTCACTTTAAGTCTTATCTTCTGTGTATAGCTAAAAGATGGCAAAGAACAGACTGTGAGAACAGGAAGGTCATCACTGAAGTCCACAGTAACCACAACTTACTATGGTATTTAAGAAGCTATTTGTCTTTTCTGAGAATTGCTCCACCACACAGAAATAAATAAGTGCTTTCTACCAACAGTTAAATGCTTGTCAGCACTAAGATACTACACCCATGGGTTAGAGAGAGGTAGTGGCTGGTAAACACTTTAGTACGTTAAATTAGTGCTAGCAGGTCACGTAAACTGCAAGAAGTCCAAAAGCCAAGCATCACTCTTTTCAGCACACATTTGAAACACACGCAATGGGACTAAGCTTGCTTTGCATTTCACTCTTCCCTCAGTCCCTTGCAGGGACTTCCTACATAGCTTGGCACACGGGCATTTCCATCTCAGAAATGCAGGTTGCTGCTGGAGAGGACGCATATGCGGTGCTACAGAACCACTGCAGATGGGAATGGAGCAGCACCAGCTCCACACATGGCCAACAGTCCCACATATCCTAACAGGCTGAGGCAAGGTCTCCTGAAGCCAGTGGGAAGTCTCACCCTTCAAACTGCTCCCTCAAGTGTAGTCAGCTGCCTTCAAAGGTTTACAGACAAAAGTTTTTTTTATTTTTATTTTTATTTTTTTCCCCCACAGCAGTGCAAGATCCACTTTTTCTTCATAGATCTTTAACTCTTTGGACACCTAGTGAAGCACATAGACACACACAAAAAAAAAAGAGGGAAATGGCAGATTTTTATTCTCTAATGCTAATGTGTTACCCTTAGCACCACTTATGTCATGTGGTAACTGTGCTACTGTGCTGTCTGCTGCAAGGCCAGAAAGATCAAGGGAAAGATATTTTCTTTTTTCACAAAAGAGAGNCAAAGGTTTACAGACAAAAGTTTTTTTTATTTTTATTTTTATTTTTTTCCCCCCTGTGACCCACACTACAAAACCTGTTAAAGTTTAAATCTTTCACACCTCATTTCAGTCCGTTCTTATATTTTAAAAGATTTGCAAACAGCATGTATCAATACCCACCTGTGTAATGAAAGGTATTTATATTTGATTTAGATAAGGCTGTGTCTGGCCTTTTCCATATAAACAGAAGACAGATTGACGGTGCATTCAGCACTCGATATACTAAAACAAATTAGCAAATCATTTGATACTTTTTTTTTCCTAAATCACAAAGACATTAAAGCTTTTATTTTTTTTTAAGAAAGGAGATAATGAAATATGATGAGGTATTTTAACAAAGTGCATTCCAGTGAGAAAATATATTTTCAGATATAAGTACTCCTAGTTTAAAGGAATGGGTGCAGTGAAACAGGCCAGACAGCAATATCAAGTATCCCTGTGTCCAGAGACAACTTCATATTCACAGTATGACCCAACATTTAGTATTTTTCATAACTAGAAACTAAATTTGCATTCCTCTAGTATCTTCCACCTGAGAATATCAAGGAACTTTACAACTTTGAGATAGCCTCCTCCCTTCAGAGGCATTCAGACCAGTTAGATAGCTGCAAAACCAGAAGTACAGTGGAATTTCTGTGACCTGCCCCAGGTCAAGAAGGAAGACAATAAGAAAACCAGCCTGATTTTCTTTCTCCCTTGTTCAATTCACACGTCTCCGTTCTTCCTGCACTGATCCCAGGTCTAAGCCACCGCGTGATCCGCTTTGTAACACTCACTTTGTGTGTGCAGCATGTTCCCAGGAGCCCAAAAGGACTCAGTCTAGTAAACCAAGCTACACAAAACACAGTGGAGCTACCAGTTATTAGTTTGGGATAGGACCTTTTAACAACGTATCTAAAACAATTTACAAGCTAGACTTCATCAAAATGGGAATTTTATTTATATTTTCAACATGAAACACAATAAAATACAGTCTTGTGATGACAGACGCTTCTCTGCAAGTTTGGGTAGTTCTGTCTTGTATAGATTCAATGTTTTAATTAATACACTTTGATTTTAAATAGATACAAGTCCTATTTTAAACTTTTCCTGTACTCTGATGTTCATTTTCGGTAGGAAGTATTTATAAAGCACTGATTGCAGGCTGTACGTAACTAGGGAGTGATAATATACAACAGAAGACAACAATTACTTGATTTTGGTTCAGAGTGTTAAGTTCCATGAGCATTTCTTCAAAACTCAAAAGCTAGCTTCCGTGGAGTCATGAATTGCTTCACCATTTCATCCGTGACCTGCTTCCGTCGCTCTTGATGAGCTGCTATCAAGGGCTGTAATGTTTCAATAAGCACCTTCTTCAGCTCACCTGTGAGCAACTCCCCACTTGTGTATGCCTGTCAAGAAAGGGTTGCTTGCTGAATATGGTGCTATATGGAAAAAGACCTAGTAGCAAGTATTTCTTCAAAAGCCTGGCCACTGCAAATGAAGATCTGGATGTCTTAAAAATGGGTGCATGCCTTAGATCATGTGGTATCACTCCAAAAATGTAACTTATAAATACCGCTTGTTGCCTTTTAAGACTGAGGCAGTTGGACTGTTTCATGTATGACTGATTCTATGAAATAAGATACATTCACAAGAATTTAACTGGTAAATCCTGTAATTATGTGCAGGAAGTTGCGTATTTTTCTCTTTAACATCCCATTTCAAATCGGTCACCCTACATTTTTTTTTTTTGCAATTTCTCTCATCTAGTTTGTGTAAAGTATTAGATGTGACTGAAGTTTCCTTTCTACAGCAAAGAAACTCAATGTCTGTTCACACCAGCAGTCATATTCACAGCTGGTAATCCACACAGTTACTCTGCTACTGAAAACATTTGAGCTAAATAGCTGACTGGGTTCAGCACTGGTTAGAAAACACGGCTGGGCAGTTCAACTATGATTTGAAATGGCAGTAAACATGATAATCTTACCTCCCTGTGTTGTCAAGCCATTTGTAATACCAATGCAAGAAAAAAATCACCTTAGCAAGAAGGAACTAGTTTAATTTCAGTTTGTATTTTATTTTTCTTTTTAAAAAACATTGTTGTTGCTCTTTGTGGGTACCAGTTCTGAAAGCATCTCCCTGTGGTACCATAACTGAAGCAGCTCCACTACTGCTGCTGTAGGCAGAGACTGCACATTTTCTAATCTGATTCTGAGGCAGCAGCACAGTAAGCTGCTGGCTTTGTGCTCTGTACCAAGTTGTTCTGATACTGTTTCCACAGTTGGCAAGTAATGGAAAACTGCTCAGTATGTCAAAGATACTCCAGATTCCAGGAGGAATTTGCAACCGTTTGCAAAAGGATTAGTAGCTATCCAACCCTGTCCTTGTGTGGGTGAGAGCAGAGGGTTAGAGAAGAATCTAGCTTTTGCCTGTCTTGTAGCTGTTCCCATCAGGTGAAAGCTGATAAACCAACATGACATGGGTACTCTTAACTAAATGTACTGCTTTCAGAGAAGGAGGATTGCCTAGCAGTGATGATGCTACTAAAGCTGACGGCAGCGAAATGTCTTGCTACCACCCTCTGGAACAGAGGTTGGCATCATACAAATGTGTATTTGTATAAATGTAACTTATACAAAAGCAGCTTCTGCTTGGGCTCAGTTAATCAACTCCTCCTAGCTCTTACCTTTCTTGTGATAAGAAAAAATAAAAATCAACAAGCTTTTGAATCTGCAGAGTACTTAAGCATTTTGCACATAAGGAACAGGCAGAGTTTATTATACAGTTAAAAACAACATTAATCTTAAGGTGGCATCATTTAAAAAGTTGGGGAGATACTGCCCTATAGTGCTGGAGATCCTTAATGAAAATACTTGAAAATGTTTCTTTAAAAAAAAAAAAAATGAAGAGACAAATGACCTGTGAGAACGATGAACATTGCAACAAAAATACAAAGGTCTTAATATAAAAATTTGTAAGGAACGGAGATTGTAAGAATAACTACTACATTCCTGGAAGAGGTTCATGGGGTGACATAGCATTATCCACTCCTTACTGTTAGAATAAGGCAGTAACTGTCTTCAACTTGGCTACTTACCTGCTTCAGCTGTTCAAGCCTGTCATCATCCTCAAGGAAGAAAGTCAGGTACATAAAAGACACGTCAACATCACAGTTACCTCCGTACTTTCTGTGCTCTTCAATGGTATCCCTGCCTCCTGAGAAGGCATGTTTGTTAATCTGAAACAACACAACAATCTTGTGGGATAACTTCTACTAAGATCACTCTATTGCAAACAGAGGTATATCACAGTCCTCTGAATTCTCTGTTAAGCTGAAAGGTGACCTGAGACAAGTTAATGCAGAGCATCAAGACTGAAGCAGGAAGGCAAAAAGCAGTCATTAGAAGTCAGCAGAGAAATGTGGCTTCGCAGATGGCATAGCCAGACCTAAAATGAAGCAAATTTTAGCTCATGTTTGTACTGTCAGTTTAGCTGGCAAGGCAAAAGATTACACTTGATAGTCTACCTAAACTTACGCAACTGTCAATTCCTGAAGGTGCTCTGCAATGAAATGCATAGGAAAAGGGATGCAGATATGTTCAAAGAAAACATTAAGAAGTTGCCATTGTAAACATGCCGAGCACCACTTCTACTTGTTGGAAAGCTTTGCATGCTGACGTTTTGAAGATCCTTACCTTTGTCTTGATTTGTTTGGGTGTATCATTGAGGAAGATGGAGGAGTTGACGTCACTAGCACTCATTTTTGTCTGTGCTCCTTGCAGGGCTGGGAAGAAGACTGAGTGCAGTAAGGCTGGTTTGGGATATCCAATTCTAGGCGCTACATCTCGAGTCATTCTAAAATAAGGGTCCTAGAACAATCATCAATAAAAGCACACAAGGAAGTTGAAAAATGTTGTTTAAAGTCTGATTAGTGTTATCTGGTTCATGCCTTAACAGGTAGTCTCAAGAAAAGTTCTGTAACTTTTGCAGTCCATCCAGCAGAACAAACAAACAAGATAACATTTTTACATTTCCATAGGTCCACCTTACCTTCACATTCTCTCAATTAACAGATGCATGGACAAGGATTTGGAGGCGGATATCAACCAAGACAGCAAGCTTCTAAAGTGCTTTAACAACAAGCACAGAATCCAAACTAAATCAGTGATAAGCTGGTAGTGCTGCGCTGCTGATCTGACTTAAACCAAATGCAAAAACATTACTACCCAATATTGTGGTTGATGAATGTAATTGTATCATCATCCAGTGACTCCTCCTGCAACTAAGAGAGCTAAAGATTCAGACAGTGCAGAACCTGATTCCGAGAAGCAATACTCATTTACAGCAGTGACTCTGCCCTTGAGATTTGTAGCGCATGTTCCTCCATCCTCTCTTTACAGATCTCAGTGTTAAGGTTCTGCAGCCTCTCACAATCCATTCCAACGCACATTTATTCTTACTGATTGAAGCTTTTTATCTAGGGAACACCATAAATCTCCTGTGCTGCAAGTTAAGGCTCACAATCTCTTGTCCTGGTCACTGTGCAGATGGCCAAAAGCTTCTTTCATGTCAGTACACTTTTACATCTTTAGAAGTTTTACTGCCTTTGCTTTCATAGATGCCAGCTGACTGAACTGGTTTGAGATTAAGACATATCCAAGACAGGAAAGAATGAGTAACACTTGAACACATGATTTTGAAGCTAAGCCTTCATCTTCGTCAGGACACAGTAGAACACCTATTTGTCTCTTTCAGTTTCTTCCTGAGAGGGGTGCTTGCAGGAATGTTTTAAACATGTTTTGATATGCCACCATGAAGCTTGAACAGTACATTACACAAACAAAACCATGAAAAACATATTAGGAAACACTATTTTCTCACCTGATCGATAGCACATGGGATAAGACACTGAATATTCTCCTTGCCATTGAAAATCTGTGGAAATGATGAACTGAAGGATGGAGCCGCCTGAATAGCAGGAAAGCTGATCTTTCCTAGAGCAGAAGTTTGGAAAAGGTGAGAAGCCGATGTATGCAATGATAAATAGAGAAAACCTTAAATTTGTAGAATGCACAAGTGAACAACTCAGATAATCAGTTGATGACCAACATCTGCCTTTACCAGGCAGTGCTGCCTCATCTGAGGAAACCTTTTCATCTTTACCTTCTGTGAGCTCACACCAACAACTAATTCAGAAACTGAAAGCAAAATAATTAGGCTGTGATCACAAAGGTTCAGGAATAGGTTCACCAGCACATGCTCTTTCTTCATCATCGAACAATCTGTCCTTNTTTTTCCTCCTCTTTGTAAGAGAACAACTATAGAGGCATTTATCAGGCAGGTTTCCCTCTAAGACCTTAGAATCATTGCCATGTGCATGCTGTTTACCTGAAACCTCAGATGTACCTTATTTTCTTCTTTATAGAGTGCAGCCAATCTGCTTCCCTGATCAAAACCCTCCCAGAACAAGAAGCAAATAGTGGATTTTTCCAAATATGGAATGAAGTCACTACCACATTACCAACATTTACTAGAACATGGTTAATGCAGAAGTAGGAATCTTTTTTTTTTTTGGCTACAGTGAAGGCTGAAAAGGGGATCAGCATCCAATTACTGGTCAGAAAAGGCACTGTTAGCACTGAGGAACACCAATGCCTAAATATCATCATTGATACAGAATCTTTCTTCGACCAATGAGACAGAAAGCTGCGATGGCAGTGAAGTAAAAGGAAGACATAACTACCTAGCTGGTACTATGATAATAAGGCTTTTGAGCACTCCTTTTCTCATATATACGTGGGTACTAACACAAGTTTTTTTTGAAGAGAAAAGTTTCTATATAGTTTTGCAGTAGAAATTTCTAGGAAGTATATTATTGGCTATAGCTAAACTGTTATAAAAAACAAGAATTGTTCTCTGTCCTGGTCACTTCAGCTTTTGTGTTTGGCATTTTGTTGTTACTAATGCCGCATCCTGGAAATGTCATTGTCAAGTGTTTTCTGATGAAACCACAGTAACACCCTTTTATAATCAGCCTAGAAACATGGATCTTGCTTTTCCCATCTGTATCACGAGTGGCAGACACCAGTCTCTTTAAATAACCATAGAAAATGAAAGCAAGAACCACTTGCAGTAAAACACATTATTTCCTACCAATGCAATCACTGTCTGTAAAGCCAAAGATTCCTTTCACTTGGTTAAATGTAACATGCTTCTGAACTTTGATGATGTTTTCGTAGAATCCTGTG
>VXAV01005941.1:268737-278863 GCA_013399715.1 Alectura lathami | reverse complement strand
AAAAAAAAAAAAAAAAAAAAAAAAAAAAAAAAAAGGGAACCCCTGCTGAAGGAAAGACAAGTGAGAGTCTTGACTGGAAGAGAAAGAGAAATAGTAATGTATCCAATTTGAGTATCAACTTGAATGTGAGCGTTTCTGCAGCTCCAGACCCTCTATGAATTCATTACTAAACAGGAAGGAAAACTAAGCCTCTTGTTTCCCACTGCATTGTGGTGAGAGACAAGTTCCTGTTTGTAATTGTTCAGTCCCTGTAGGTGAATCAAGCAGGATATCATATGAAGGAAGCACAAAGCCCATCCACTGACTCACTAAAATAAGTGCCACTAAAAAAGATAAATGCTGGTCATGATTCAGCAAACACCACTTTAAACCATGCCTTCGGAGTGCTATCACATCTGCTTATCATAAGCAGATCTTAATTACTGAATTAAATTATTCCTAGCAAATAAAACACAATTATTTTGGCATTTTATAATGCAGTTTGGATGAAGGCTAATTAGAGACTAAATGAATATGAAAATGTTTGTTTCAGAAGAACAATAATAACGGGCAAGAGGCTAACCTTACAGAAAGAGAGGGTGTGGAGCCCCCCTCCTTGGAGATCTTCAGAAGTGATGTGGACGTGGTCCTGGGCACCCTGCTCTGGGTGTCCCTGCTGGAGAAGAGGCTGGAGTAGATGGACCCAGAGGTCCCTGCCAGCCTGCACCTCTCTGTGATTCTGTGATACAGAAATCATGAGAATGCTGAGACTGAGGCTAGCCACCTTAGAAATACTTGTGTACTGTCACAGAAAGTGATTAAAAGCCCTCTGATCTATAGAGCCTTTACTGGAAATGCCCAAGTGACTGTACTAAACATTCACAGACTGCATGACTCCCTTTTTGTTGTCTATCTTATTTGTTAAAAAAAAAAAAAGGTATAATTTTTGCCTACCGATTTCTAATTCCTCTAATGAGCAAGATCAACACATTTTAGACTCTCTCTACAGAAAGAATCTGCCTTCCTAAACAGTTTCTGACAAGAACACAGTCTCCACTCTCCAACAAGCTTTCACAGAATTCCTAGTGTGCCACCTTTTACCAAGTTATGTAAGAAGCACATGCTGTACATAAGAAGTCCTAAGAGCTGCCATTTCCAAAAGTGTATTTGCATTTGCTGAAAATGTAATGTGTACTTTTCCTCTTTGCCATTGACAGGTTATATCTGCATATAGAGTACTAATAATCTACTATTTGTTGTTACAGTAACTTCACTGACCAGGCTAGTCTTGATAATCTTTGGATGGCAACGGAAACTTGGAGAGGTTCCTGGGGACAGAAGAAAGCAAATACCACTCCCACCTTGAAGAAGGGCAAGAAGGAGGAACTGTGCTATGAAAGGCCAGTCAGCCACACCTCAACCTCTAGGCATGTGATGAAGCAAATGATCCTGGAAACCACTTCCAAACACTGTTAAAGACATGAAGGTGACTGGGAGTAGTCAGCATGGGTGCATGAATGGGAAACTGTGCTGCTGCAACTTAACAGCCTTCTGTGGTGGTATGACTCGTCTGGTAGGAGAGAGCAATGGCTGTTGTTTACCTCAGCTTTAGCAAGGCTTTTTACACCATCTCCCACCTCACAGACAACTGATGAAGTCTGGACTAGATAACTAGACAGAGAGGTGAACTGTAAAGAGCTGCCAGGCTCAAACAGTTGTGACCAGCAGCACAAACTCCAGCTGGAGCCCTGGCATTAGTCACGTAGCACAGGGGGTTAACACTGGGGCCAGTACCGTGCAACACCTTCATTAAGGATGTGGATGAAGAGACAGAGTGCACTGGTAGCCAGTTTGTGCAGGATACTTTACTGGGAGGGACAGCTGATGCACCAGGTAGTTATGCTGCCATTCAGAAGGACCTCAGCAGGCTGAGGTAATGGACAAGAACCTCATGAAGTTTAACAAAAGTGGATGCAAAGTCATGAATCTGGAGAGAAGTAACTCTGTGCACTGGCACAGGCTGAAAAGCAGCTTGGTAGAGAATTGCCTTAGGGTCCTGGTGGAGGAGCTGAAAATAAACCAGCAACATGCCCCTGTGGCACTGGAAGCTCAGTGGCCTCATGGGCTGCATGGGAGGGTTGGGGAGGTGATCCTTCCCCTCTGCTCAGCACTGCTCAGAAACACGTGGAGTGCTGGGTCCAGCTCTGGGCTCCTCAGTATGAAAAGGAGGCAGACAAAATGAATCCAGCAAAGGGCCCTGAAGACAAAGGGCTTGGAGCAAATGAGGAAAGGCTGAGAGAGCTGGGATTGCTTAGCTTGGGGAAGAGAAGGCTCAGAGGGGCATCTTATCAATGCGTATAAACACCTGATTAGGGGAGGCAGGAGGAGTAAAGAAGACTTCTCAGTGATGCCCAGTGAGAGGACAAAAAGCAATGGAAACAGTATGAACTAAAGGAGATTCCACTTACACCTAAGAAAAAACCCTTTATCTTGTGTGTATGGTCAAATGCTGGAACAGGTTACCCAGGGAGGCTGTGTTCTCCACCCTTAAAGATACTCCAAATCCTGCTGGACCAGGTCCTCAGCAATGTCCTCCAGCTGACTGCTTAAAGCAGGGAGGTTGACTAGAGGATCTCCAAAGATGCCCGCCAACCTCAAGCATTTCACATCAGTGAAATATTGCAATATTGAGCTCACTGAAGTATCAGCATTGGTGGCAGACCGAGCTCCTTCTCACTCACCCTTGGCTCAAAACACAAAAAAACCCCTCACATTTTCTAGGGATGTTCGCCTCTAGCACTTAGCTAACAGAATCTTTCTTCCCAGAATATCTCTTGTGGTGCATAAACACACACCTAAATGCACATCCAGGACAACCATTTCAGAATTATACTCATTTTAGTTACACCATGCTTTTGTGAGGAAATACTTGTTAGCTAATAACTTCTAGTACTTTTCTTCTGTGTTTGAGCAAAGCCTATATATACTGACAACTTTATAGGGTACCACTAGTATATAAACAGATTGTAGGTGACACAAAGATTCCCTTTAATGTAAGAGCTTTTACATCAAGCTCTTGGACAACACTTTTTAACTATTATTTTTGAAAGGAAGAGGAGTTTATCAATAGCAAGCAGTAACTGTTTCACTTCCTGGTCTTCTCTGAAAAATTTTCAATGCATAAATTAGAATAAGCTAAATGACTCATTAACCAAATTTCCCAATCTGCTAGCAGCGTAAATAAGGAAGAACTAGGCTAGCCCTCCATTGTGGAGCAGGTCAAAAGGACATGCATACATACACACACACAGTTACTGGAAAAAAGGACACTGCTGTCAGGTAGAAGAGCAGCATTACTTCAGATGATTTACGGTGAAGTCATACTAGTTATTTTAAAAAGACTCTGAGATTGTGCCAACACAAGTAGAAAAATGGGAAGAGTAGAACACAAGGCTTAGAACTTCCTCCAAGAAAACTAAACAGCCTTCTCCCCATCTCCTAACAAGATGAGAGATCTCGTCCATTTCTAGATTCTATCAATTATCTTTCTTCCTTCTCCCCCACTTCTCCCTTTCCAACTTTCCTTTCTCCTACCGCCTTCTGCAGACTAAGCCAATACACACACACCTCATGTGATCTTTCAGTAACATCACACTGAGTTAAAAGGATGCTGTAACTAGCAAGTGAGCTCCCAAATGCAAATACAAGTGTACAATGGTTTAAAGAATTTTCCCTGAGGTACTAAATACAGTTTGAAGATTGACAACCATTTCATTAAAAAGAAAAAGAAAAAGCAGAATTAGTTAAAGTTAATGAATTGTTTATCTCACCTATTTCTATGCTATGGTCTCAAGTTATAAAGAGAAACCACAAAACAAATAAGGAAGTTAACTAAAACCACGTTTCTTAACTTGCAAAGTTTTGTACTTCCTCTTCCTCTAATATTCACAAGTCTTCATTAACATAACTTCTTGTAACAGTCCTTATGTTAAAAACAAACAGTGAATAAAACCTATTTCCAACTGAAAAGTTCTTTTCAACCAATTTAAGTCTGCCATAGGACACCCCTGCCTGGGACATTTTCACCTCCTACAGCAAACCCATTAGCTGTGAATGCTGACATTAAGGCAATGTTACTGATAAAGGTCTTGATCAGGATTTAGGATCCCTTGCTGTTTTTATGGTCATAATGATCACTCTCCATAAGATCCTCTGTAGCAGCAAAGACCCATACCTATGAGTTTGTCGTAATCCACGCCTTTAGCGTTTGATGTCTGCACGGTCCAGGGGTCCACAAAGTCTTCATCCTCTTCTTTAGTCGCACCATTGTTCATTAATACCAGATCTTTCGGGGGTAAGCCTGCCTGATAATCTTGTCCTGTTGTTGTTTTATATGAGAGCTTTAATGACAACAGCGTCCTCACCGCTGCATCTATTTCATCCTGAATGAAGGAAAAACAGCTGTTTGACTTGACGGAATTGAGAAAGACAATTGCATTAATGTCTCAAGCCTCCAAAATCCTGTATCCATGCTTTGACTTCAAATGCACTATTCATAAGCTCCAAGCCTTTATTTATAGGTTTGCAGCATCACTGCCAAACATAAAATTAGAGCAAATAACAAGTGAGAGTTTCCTAACCAGAAAGATTTAGAACATCAACACTAGCAAGGTATTTAAAGCATCCGTCCCGCTTTTCTATTTGTGCCTAAAGGGAAAAAAAGAAATGCTTGCCTGTTTTTCAGAGTTTTAACAAGTCTAATATTTTAAGTGCATAGATAGGTACAGAGATAAAATATAAAACACTACCTAATTTACTTCACAACGTTCTTTTAGTGGCTTGCCTTAAAATAACTTATTTGTTATGACTCATTTACAGACTGGAAGGTAAACAAGAACATGAAGTTCTTTACTACTTCCATTGTTACGACCTTTCTAATACAAGGCTGCTGTAATAGCTCATGCAAGCAATAAATACAAAGTTTTATATGATGCCTAGCTTTCAAGGCTCACTCCCACATGCAATCCACAAAGAGAGACTGTACTACAACTGAGCTCTCTTTGCCAACTTAGTGATGACAGCACAGGGAACTGGAAATTGATGGCAAAACACAAAATTACTTCAGCAAGATTAAGCAGGGACTGTTACGGGAAGACATATTTGCTAATGTGTACAATGACGCACAGAGAGATTTTAACAGAGAATCTAAAACCAAGGCAGAATGAAAATGAGATAAACTTCACTTGAAAACCAAATACCTTGAATCGCTTCATGCGGCACTGCAACTGGCTGAAGGAGAGCTCTAAGCCCACAGCTCTCTGTTATTCAGGAGTAGCAGCAATGTTGTTGTTAATAACTATTTTGCTCCAGGTATGACCACAAAATGGACATAGTATTTTTAAACAAATATTTTTTTCTTATTGCAACACAGATTAGACCTCAGAATTATCACATTCTTCAGTACTCTTAAAGACAGACCTAACCTGAAAAACAAAGGGTTCAGCACACGGAACAGAAATACCTTTGATGCTTTTCCTGCTTTCAGTGCTCTGACTTTCTCTCCTTGTTTAGTTACTCTTTCAAACAGCTGAAGTGGACTCAGGGATTTCAAATCACAGTTTGGGCTATCAGCCATTTTGCTGGAGTGCAAATAATCTTTTTTTATTTACAATTCAACTAAATCCAACAACTTCCAGTTTTTCGGTGTGTATGAACAGTAGCAGCAAAAAAAGCAGAACTGTAGGGGGAAAAAAAAGTTTTAGTCTTCCACATATACCTTGAAGATTAGATGAACAGATTAAGAGCAAAGAGCTACACTGACCCCATACCTAACTCTACTCATACCAGACTGATAAATGTAGAAACTTTAACATGGTTCAGAGCTTCAGAGGGCAAACAAGCTTAGAACACTGGATTCAGTTTCATATGGAAAAGGACTGACACTGACAATAGCACCAAATAAATTTGCAGATCATTCCAATGTTGTTTCCTAAGTAGCTCATTTAACAGTAGTACAGCTTTTTGAAAAGGTGAAGTAGTAATTAAAATATATTTATTATTCAGAGCATCTCCAAACAGTTGGAAGAGGTTATCCTGTTCCTGATTTGTTAATGTCTTTGTGCTTGCAATACCTTGCAAATTTTGTCCCATAAAAGATGAATTATCAATAGGTTTTTATAACTGTTACCTGGAATTTTGTCTTAATATATGCAATATAGTCTTTCAACTCATAGAGAGACAAAAGAGAAAGGCCTGATCTTCTTCACTGTTTTCCTCCAGAGGTTACAAAACCCACAAATTACAGGTGAGAAACGCTCCTTTCTATGGAACAATCAATCCTCAGGTAAACAATAGTCTGAAATTCAAGAAACTATTTGTTTCCCAGTAGTACATAGGAAAAATACCGCTGGGAGATGGCTTAACTCTGAGAATAACAATGCGGCAGTTTTTCTTACATCTAACATACACCTTGATCGCAGCAGCTCCCCAGCACAGGGTGTGCCCTTGCTTCTGCAGATGGGCTTCTCTCCCAGGCCAACACGTGTAATGCTGCACAGATGGACAATAACTTGCTAGGAAAGTTTCTTAGTGCTCTAATTTTCTTTTTTATTAACAGCAACCAAGACCCTGGAAAACTACAACTGCATAGTTTACACTAGCACAGAAAGTGCAGGAAGTTAAATAACAGTGTTAAACTGTTGAGGAAGTTATCAGATGAGTTTAAATCAGTAAGGTTACTTTCACTCCACATCACAAACATCTTGATCTTTGTCCCCTCAGTTTTAACCTAAAATGTGTCACCAGTAAGTTCTGTGTGCTTAATTTTAAGGAATACACTGTATACCTCCTGGTACTTTACGACATTGGAGACTCCTGTACTGCAGACTGCGCTGAATCAACGCCTACTTTACTACACACGCCTACTGTAGCTGTGGCACAGCAATTCGCACTCCCCCAGTAATTTCTTCCTCTACCTTTTCCAAGATTACCTGATGAATTGTCTTCAGCTACTCTCTGATCTAAAAATAGACTTTTACTGCTAAGAAATCTGGTGAAGCTGCTATCAGCCTGCCATGAGTGAAATCCCATTTCAGCTACAGAGGCAGAACTTCTTACTTCAATAAATCCTCATTGTAATAAATTATTCATGCTCAGCAGCTTTCTGAACAAAATGATGAGGTCTTTAGAAGTACATAGGTGCTAAACAAGTTTTTTTTAGTAAAAATCAAAGCATCACCCTGCTTAAATATTTGGAACTGTGGATAGACAGGCATTAACTGGATCTGGTAAGAGAGAGTTTTAAAACCATTATGATTCTGATTGTGTTACATTTACATCCGAGAAAATTAGTGTTAAAAGGGGGTAAGAAGGATACCATCTACCTGGAAAACAGCCGCACTTACAATGTTATCTTGAAGGATCCATCTGGGATGAATATATCACAAGGTAAACAGAGATGCGTAAAAGAATTTACTACAACCTGAGGCTGATAAAAATGAGATAGCAGTGCAGATCCTAATGACAAAAGTGAACTGAGGGAAAAGTAAACGTTCTATGGAAAATATCACTGCAGTCTGGCCAGGGTGGAAAAGTGCTGCCTCACAGTCCGACGTGGCTGATGATGCAATCACTCAAGCTATTGCAGTTTTTTCTTGAGGAAAGTGATGTCATCTTATCTCATAAACCAATTCCTAATCTACCTGCACTACAGCCAGATGTGACAGTGACAAAGCAGTGCAAGCTGGAAAAGTAAATCAACCTCATACGGAGTTGCACACAGCTGCATGTTGGAAACAGGACTCACCCTGAGCATATTCTGTCACACCATGGCCATGTTCTAGTCCATGAAGAACTCTGTGCCCACGTAGAATCTTGCTGACTTTCAGAGAATTATGGGTATTCAAAGAGTTAGCTGAAAGCTTGAGACTGACACAGGTGTGGAACGTCTCTTCTCCACTAATGGAAGGAAAGGGCCCTTTATATATTTAACAGTCTACCCACCAATGATCTCACAAGGAATGGAGCTGTAGGCCTAGCGCATTTGTGGAGACCTCTGTCATCTCTTGCTTTCCCAGTGAAAAGATATAGAGTGTGCTTTTTTTGTTTGTTTGTTTTCAAAAGACAGATACAAGTTCAGATCAAACTACTCTAGAATTCTGGAGAGGCTCCCTAGTATATTACTGCTCCATCGCTAAGCACGCAGCATGAACAGACTGATTTTCCAAGGCAGACATTTAACTGAAAGGAACCATAAAAGCTGTTTACAAAGAAAATCCACACACTCATTTGCCTCCCCTTTCCCAGAATTAACCTTGGTTATACTTACATATAACATACATCTAAACTGTTGCTGTAAAAAGCCTTCACCTACCTAGAAAACTTGAGAAGGACTTGCTAAACTAAAATCATGCTTATCATTAATTAAACATATCCATCAAGGCCCTGTTTGTCAGACAGCTGCAATATTCCCAGATTTCAGCTTCAGCTGATTACCCTGAAAAAACTGAGATGTGTGTGCATCTACTTGCCTGTTTACTTTGCTTAGCCCATCAACACTGATACCACACAGATTAGAAAAGGGAATAAAATAAAACACTGATGTATTATGGGTGATTCTTATGTTTTAAACCCAATCTTGACCCCTTCAAGTTTGATTATGTGCAGTTTGACAGTGTTAATTGAAAGAGGTAGGTAATTAAATAATTATCTGACACATTCCTACAATTTACTTACATTCTTTCCTTTGGATACTGGTGTTTCACTCCTTTTAATGAGCACAAGATATTTAACTGGAAAAAAAAGTACAAGAGTAAGCTCATATTAGTATAACAGAGTAAGCTCTTTTATTAGAAAACGTTTATGAAGATTGACACACAATCTTTCTGTAGGAATAGGGCAGTTATATTTGTTGGCTTCAAATCGTACAAAATAGAAGAATATAAACAAGAATTATTGTGGATTACTGTTTTAAGTTAACTCTTGAACGTACTTACTTATTGCCTCCATTCAGAAAGGCTGAAATATCACGGCCAAGACCGAGCACACACACTGGAGAGTCATAAAGCAGACTCCCTAAGAAGCTTGGAGTTTTATGCCTTTAAGCTGAGCAAAAATTTCCATATGAATGTGCACTTTAGGTAAGAAGTAGCAAAAATCACCTAGTCAATGTAGCAAAAGATGATTATTAGGATTAAAGGATGCAGAAGAAATTAAACACTACCTGAAATGTGTCTCTAGTTACTTCAGTACTGTCCTTCTTTGCTGGTCAAACTTAAGCCAGGAATTTATTAATATGGGACACAGGTCTTTATCAGCTTTTGAATTCATAAATGCAATTTTGAACTTTTAAAAAGAAATAACTGGATACTCTGCATTTTAGTATGGGCAATTTACTTGCTTTCTTATTGACATTATGAATGCTAAACGTCACAGATTCATAACACACTTTACATAAACATATCTGAGGGAACACAAAAAATCATACATGGGAGCTTGAGAACAGGCTGACTTGGTAAGTGTAGAGAGCAGACGGTTAAAAGAATCCGGGTTTCCCCTTATACTAAGGCAACCTTTTACATGACAAACATTGCATGAAGGTACATTAAGACTTAAAGACATCAATTACACCACAGTCCTGCTAAAACTTTCCTGAATGAATGGACATGAATTTAAGTCCTACACCACCGATGTTCCTGAAAATGCTGTCTCTTACAAATAAAATATGAAAAGCGAAATTGAAGCACGCAGTAGGTACACAGTACACGAAACACGCCTTGGGAAGCACGCCAACATGGGCTGCGTTTCACAGCGCTGCCTTCACAGTCACCATCACCAAGTTACGTACGAAAACGCGGTGAAGCTGTGCGAGGTGACTCCCTGGGGTGGCTGCCTCCTCATCTATCTCCCCTCATCAGCCTTCCACTCCATGTGAGCGAAGCCCAACGCGAATCCTTCTCACGCTACAGCAGCTGACAGCTAGGCTGGGCTTTTCGTAACACCGGCCCGAGAGCCAGCACCTGCGTCCTGGAGCCCTGCCACGGGGCTAAGCCGCAGAGGCCGGGCCAAGCCCCCCGCCAGCCCAGCCCGGTCCCAGCGACCAGGACCGAGCCCTCCGTCGCTCGCCGGGAGAAAGCCGGCCGTACCCCGA
>VXAV01005941.1:90144-105889 GCA_013399715.1 Alectura lathami | reverse complement strand
GTTGCCCTCTCTGAAGGGTCCTTAAGAATTCTTTGTTTCAACACGGAAAACATTTTGGGGTAGTTAGTAGTAAGTATCTAGACAAGATGACTTCTCCCTCTAGAAGTGAATTTTTGTAAGTCTTCATAAGAAAAATTTAGAGTAGATGGTTTGATTTCCTAACGCGTAAGGACTATAGATGCTCAGAACATTAGCTGCATAAATTAGTAGTACATTAAAAGCTACGTTATAAATCCTTTATTACCAGTGAAATTCTCCCCTTCTCCTGTTTTTCCAGTCTCACTTGGAGCCTCCAAGTTTGGGAGTTTTGGATAATCACTGAGTCATTTTGTGCTCCAGAAATGGACTACATAAGAAGGCTTTTCTAAATGTACGAAAGTATTTACTACAGACATCAGCTGTGCTTGCAGTTGTATTTCATACCTTTCCAAAATCCAATATGACGTTTTTAAGTAGGCATATGAATGTGTGAATAAAATCATACATAATGAGGAACAGGATTAACTTTACTGAGAATAGCAGCTTTTTTTTATTAAGACTTTGTTCTGCACTTGCACAGAACAGCACAGCAGTCCACGACTGGTGCATCTGGAGAAACTGAAAGGGCTAATAAATATGAGACATCTTTTTTTTTTAAATGGCACTTATTTTACATGATAAGTAGAATAAAGCTGACATTTAAGACTAAAATACCATAACTGTTTTACCTCAGATATCCTAAATTATATCTCAGAGACCAGTAACTTTTATTTATCCATTGAATACATAGACAAAAGATCTGTTTTCTGAGAAGCTCTGGTAAACTATTGGGTGAGGTGTTTCAGCAAGAGAGGGAACTGCTGGCATGTTGGGGGAGAGGACAAAGATGTCTCTTTGGGAATACTCTCAGTTACCTGTTCTCAAGACAGGGATTCAGTCTGGAAGGTATGTTGGAAAAAAGCTTCTTAGGAGACCTAAGAGATATCTTAGGAAACAAACTCAAATCAAAGCTAGTCTAGGTCAGTCTAAGAAAAGGAGGACTGAGAGAGGATGCGACTGCCCTTTTAAAGATAAGGTGGGCAAATAATTTTTTCCTCTGAAGAAAATTGTTGGCTTAAGAACAAGTGAACATAACTGGACATGATTACAATTTCTTTTGGAAATTAGAAAACTTCTAATAATGGAATAACAAGACTCTGCAACAGCCTTCCAATCAGAGTAGGAGACAGAAAACCACTTAGAAGATGGAGTATGTTGTTGCCTATTACTGCAGATAACTGTTCCAAAATGTCCGTGCTCCTAAATGCTTTTTTATCCTAAATTACTTTTTCACAAAATAGCTGTTGTCAACAGATTTATTCTGACAATGGGTCTCAGCCCTTCCAGATTTTATTCCCTTCAGTAAAGTAAATTGGTACTTATGGGAGATCAGAAGCAAGCACCGGCTCAGTACTGCCAATGACAGAATTCAGAAATGGAAGAAATCTCATTGAGAAGGCCAGTGTCATCCTACATTTCAGAACCTGATGCAGCTAATTAATTTGTTATTTGATCTCTTTGTTGAAAGTCCAACACTTTCAAATGTGTACAATACAAATGTACTGCAACAGAGCAGTTGTATTTTGAATTGAGACTACTATGATTACAAAGATAATATCTAGAGAAACATTCCCAGGAGATGATTCTAGGCAGTTTAAAATCAATAGAAGTGATGAGAACCCAACAACTCTCCAGATTTTGCTTCTGCTTTGTCTATATAGCCCCTATCTTTTATCCCTGAAGCGAATGGGTGCTTTCACTGCGGATAGATTTCAATGTCTCTTTTGCTGAGAAAATTAAGCAATGAGTGATCTGCTACAGAAATCTACTCACTGGAGAATTGGTAAATATGCATGTAAACAACTGCCCTAAAGTATTGTTTGAGCTGTTTGTGTTATAGAATGGAGGTTAGATGAAGGAATTTAAAAAAAAAAANATGAAAGAATTAAAAAAAAAAAAAAAGATTAGATTTCACTTCAGAAATTGTTTTTCTTTTTCTAACTGCTCAGAAAACCAGTCAAGCCCTTCTCTTCTGTTTGCCACCATAGATTTAGATTCTTTTTGCTAATCTGTGTTCTTAGAGAAGAAGTTATTCGTCTCTGACTGTACCTCTGATGAAATAATTCAGTGGAGTTACCTGGGCTGGTTGTCATGCAGTTTATCCTTTGTATATCTATAATGGTTATCCCAGTACGTCTTACACCCTGTGGGGCTGTAATTTGCAGTTGATTCTTTCTAGTTTTCTGAGTCTTCCATTACAAAGGACAGGTTTTTTGTAGTATTAGGGTACACTACATTCATTTTAAAGACACTTATCTATGCCAAGTACTGTTACATTTGGCTCTTGGGTATGTCAAGTAAACAGTATGGCTCCTGATGCAGAGAAAATCACTTCTGTCACTCAGATGGCTTTCCTACCCATTCCCTTTATCATCCGTTTAAAGTATTAGTTCATTTAGGGGCGGGCAGTCTCTTAGGATTTGAGCGAAGCAGTATTCAGTGTAATTAATCCTTACCTCAGTATGGGACTTCAGGTGATACAGTAAAGACAAAATGAGATAAATATTCTAGGATGGTCACTAGAGATGAGGGTCTTTTGAGAAAACAATAAAAAAGGCAAGGAAGACCAGTATCTGAAGGATGGCAGACTTTGAGATATGTTGAAGACATTCCAATATTCTCAGTTTTATCTGGTGTTAACTTTCAGATTATCTAATAGGAAGAGTTGAAAATTATTTTATTATCCTGCATACTACATGAAGCCAAAAAAAAAAAAAGAAAAAGACAATAAAAGGTTGAATCTGGAATGTGCAGGAGCCAGATCAGGCTCAAAAATAAAGGCAATACAGATTTTCATCTCTCCATAGACGAGAAGGGGGCAGCACTGAGATGGAAAAGCAGGCGTGGGGCTGCTGTTTGTTCCAGGGCAATGGGCCACAACTGCTGCTTCTGGAAAGAAGGATGAACAATAGTAGTCAGCCTACTTGCAGCAACCTTTCCCTTGGCAGTAGCAGTGGCAGATCTCTGGCAGAGGCAAAGCAGGTAGATGCCTCTGCAACTGCACACTTTGTCTGTGTCTAGAGCTGGATCTCCGTATTTAATTCTGTCTATTTCAGAGCTTGAATTATATATTATAACTGGCGCAAGGCCCATACTGTGCTTTAAATGTGCTTTGGGGGAAAAAAGTAGCAAAACAAAATTGCCAGGTGTGAACAATCAAAATAATTAAATCCATTATGAACGGAATGAATTATCTCCTTAAAAAAAGTATTAACTGTTAAGGAACATGTCTCATCTAGCAATTAAAACAATGTATATGTTCAGGTAAGCCTTATTACTGCTTGGCTAACTCCTGTCATGCTTTTTCATACTTCCTTCTGAGTGCCAGAACCGACTCTGCTGCAGAATACAGTCTCAGTCTTTATCCAGATGTACATCAGTGAGTCATGGGCATGAGACTGTTTTATTCAGTACAATGTCTAACTATGATAACAGCAAACTAATGTATACTTTTAAAACTACAGAGATGTAAATGCAGAATGTGGAATGGTGAGAATTAAATAATACAGAAAAGACATCTCAAATGGAGAACATTGAGGATTAAAGGTGAGAGGTTCTGAAACCGTACTTGGCTGAAGCGCAGGTGCCTGTCTTCAAGACAGGAATGCAGAAGGGTTGTTCTCTTAACTCAGCCTCCTGACGCTTACATTTGGGACACTGGAGATTCCTGGGAAGCTAAGCAAACAGAGACCCAGGAACACTGGAACTTCCTGAGGCAATGAAATATATGTATTTTGTGCCTAGAATATGATTTGGATCAGACATCAGAAGAGAAAACGTGTGACGTTAGGTACAGTAAGCTAATGCTAACCAGGCTGTGCAAATAACTGACGTTTTAATATAATGTTTTGGATTTGGCTGCCAAGTGCAACTGATGGCTAATTGGGCCTGAGTCTGGTAACACTGTTAACACATTACAGTACAAACATCAAAAACAGAAGGTCTGATCTGGTAGCTGATCCCCTCAAATCAGCTACCAGATCATGTACAGGAAGCCAGGGAGGCAGAAATTAGAGTAAGATAGAGGGGCCAAGTCTTCTGGAAATCTGGTTCCTGCATTTGCAAGCTTTAATGGCCATAAGTGATCAGAATCAAATTCATATATCAGCCAAAAGATAGCACTGTAATACTGCTTAATGTACACTAAGGCTCTGTGCCAGTCCTGAAGGAGTTGGAAAAGTGTCATGCAGCCCATGTAATCAAATCTGCTAGGAATGCAGAGGTCAAGTGATGGGGTGGGCTGTTAAAATGTGAACCTGTGAATACAAGACTGTACTCCATTCACATTCATGTAGTTATGGATACTTCAACTTTCCCACAAACCCTCTTTTGCTAGAAATGTGCTACTGCTTAGTAGCTGAGTAATGCTTTTTGTCTCTTTACAACTTCAGGCTCCTGCCAGTTCCAGACCAAAGCTGCAGTCTCTTGGCTCCTACACAGAAGGTGTCGGTTTAAACCAGGGTAGATCAAAGACTTGTCTCTAGCTAAAAGGAACTACTTTGCTTGAGTATCTGGTTGGGGAAGACATCCTACCTGATAAACAGACACCACAGCTCAGCTAATAAAAATGTCAGGGAACGGGTAGCACTTGGTTAGCAGGTAGGCATTCTCCCCTGACCAGCTAACGATAACCTGAGTGATATTTGTAGAAGCTGATGACTATTTAACAGTGTTATAGTCTGCAACAGACCCCTGGGAATGTGAGACGACAGATGGATTTTTTTTGTGTGAGAAATAAGCACTAAACTGAATGACATTATGGATGTGTTTTAAGTAGTTCAAATGTGAAAAGAGTGAGTTGTTTATTATCAGATATTTAACACAGAACAGTTTGGGTTTTCTTTTTATCGTGGCATGTTCTCTTTTCTTTATACAAAGAAAACTTCTAGAACTGAAGGGCTACCTCTCCCCAGCCTCATTAGTGTTGCTTGTACATTGTTCATTCATAATGTCCCTGTGATCTCCTCTGCATAATTAGAACTGAGAGTATAAAATTAAGAAAGGTTTAACTTTCACATGCCTTTGTGTTGATTAAGTGCAGCACAAGATCACAGAAAGGACTGATATTTCTGTTCTGTCCATGCAGTGGCTATTCTGAAGGAAGGGTGAAAACCCTGACTATCACAAGGGACCACTCTGACTCACTGCTAACCACTGCACCATTGCAACTGGTGAACTGCTGAAATTTTGGTATTAGAATTCAGATTTTTTTTTTAACATATTTCTCTATTTCTCTGCCTCTGAGCATAGCTACACAGTGCATCTTTTTAGATATTTAAAGTTCAGCTAGTCAGTTTTTCTCCATATATCATTCTTTTTCGGGAAAGAAACTATACTCTTCCATTATTACTGGAAGGATGAGACTTGGTCCTGACTGCTGTTTTCTACCTTTACATGAGAAATCTTGACTACTCACAGGAATATCCAGTTAAGGTCTTTATACCTTGTTCTAACCAAGATTTTTCTACTTGATACTATTTCTCCTTTGCAAAGTGTATTTCAGGATCATTTCCAAACTTCCTACTGGCGACTACCTCCTTGCTGAGAAGTGACATCCTTTCACGGTCTAATGCCCAGTGTCTTGTTCCTGTCTTGTTTTCATGTAATCTACGTTTAACAACTCCAGACATCTTGGCAGGAGGGCCAGAACATACTCACTGTCTGTATTTCTTGGCCTCTTTGTGATAAGACTTAGAGATCTTTGGCTCCCCATGGACCTCTGAATGAACAAAGTGGAAGGGGAGTGCAAAATCCTGCTCTCTTTCTCCCTTGCTGTGATCGAGTGCAACAAAAATAGCAGCTCCTGTACTCCCAGGAATAGACACACTAAACTGTTTGGATAGCAAGAAGGGCAGGGGTCCAGCCCTGTCCCTTGCTTGCAACAGTGACCAACATCTGGGAAAGCTCTCTGGTGAGTCTTTGGATGATTATATTTTAGGATGAACTCCTGCTCTGTTGAAGAGCCAGTGGGAATTTTCATATGTGTTTCCTCTGTGACTTATTGTGATGCCTTTGAGCTATGGACCAATCCTGGAGATAAATGAACACTTTGCAATCCTATCTTCTGTTTAGACAAGAGCTTTATGCTTTTAGGTACATTGTCTCATTGTTGGTGATGTATTTATTTCCTGGCAGAGGCATGAACTGCTACTTTCTTACTCCTGAAGACTAACCGAGGTGGTTAATGATCAGCTTTATTGTCTCATTAATCAGACCTGAGTTAACAAACCAAACCAAACCAACCAACCAAACAAACAAAAACAACACAAAATAAAACCACAAAACCTGTTAGAGTACTCTGATATTTGACACGTTTTTATTTCTTTTCTTTCTCAGAAATATTTCTGCCAAAAATTTTTTCTTGGAGAGTTAGACTGAGATAAGGTTACAGAAGTAGGAACTGAGAGAAAAAAAGGAAAATTTTAAAATTGATTAGTGATGTATTCAGTTAGCTGTGCACACTTCTGGTTTATAGCATGAGTTAAAAAGAATTAGTACATTGAATGTCAGTAGTAGGCATGAGAATAGCTCATTAAAACAAATGTGCGTTTTGTACTCCTTGTAGAAAGTTGTGTGACTATTTCCACCTATGCTAAATACTTCATTAAAGGTTATGGAGGTTGAATGATGGCAGTACAAGTGGGAAAAAGGATTTTAAACATGTTGAGGTCTCTCTGGGTTTCTGTAAATACAAAGTTTATTCTGTGATGGTAGGCAGCAATTTTTTGGTATGTATTCCCACACTTTTCTGTTCATTTGGACTTGACAAGGTAAATGAATAATGAAAGTGAAACGAGAAAGGTAGATACAAAGTGAATGCAGTTATCTGGATTTATTAAGCCCACTTGATGGTGTTGAAATTATTCTTTACCTATTTTTATAGCCATTCGCTCTGTTCAGGCTCTCTACTGTATGACAAGAGCCACATAAGTGAATAAAGAAATAAGTCTTTCCTACATGTTAAGGGAAATGATGTACTCTGAAATTAGCATGTCTACTGTGGCACAGAAAAATCAACTGATTCTCTTCTCTGTAAATTGGACTAAAATACATATGAAATATGACAGCTCTTAGTCAAAATGCCAATCCCACTGATTTAGAAGATGGAAACACATGAGTATCCCAGCTAAAGATGAACAAAGGGCAGGAAGATGAGTCACTACAAGTGCTGAGGAGGTAGCATATGGGCCAAGCATGTTGGGATGTGCTTCCAGCAGTGCCCACAGCCAAGTATGTGACTCTCCAACTCTGGCAGCAACGATGGGGCTTAGAAGGGTTTTACTGGGAAGTTTTGACCTGCAGGTTAGTTAGTGCAGCTGGGCTATGGAGACTGAGCTCCCTCCCAGTGCTTCTCCCTCCATTTGCTGAGTCCTGTTTGAATTATGCTTCAGAGACACCACTGGCACTGAGATGGTGGAGAAAGATGTTCCTGATAGATTACAGCTCCTGAGAAGGTTTTTGGCAGTCTACAGCTTGTGCTTCTCCAGATGAACTGTGATGGGGCAAGTTCAGAGGAATCCCCATTTGGAGAGCCTGGACTGGAACAGAAAGGTTCCAGAAAGAATGATTTAGAGACAGAAGAAGAGCACACCTACTCCTTTCCTCATCAATTCACTGGCATTTGTGCCTCCTAACACGCCACAGCTGAGCTGTTTGTTGCCTGGGCAGACACAGCCTCCAGCAGAAGCTCGTCTGCCCTCTGCACCATGGGAAACAAGCAGTTGAGTGAGTTCCATTGCTCCATTCCTCCTAAAAAAGAAATCTATTTCCCCATGGAACCTGGCAGAACCAGGAAAATCTAAAACTGAAGTTCTCTACAGGCAAACCTCGTGCTGAACCCTTAACTCATAGGATTAACTTTGCTGAACCTACAGCAATTGTACCAGGTAAGATTTTGGCTAATGATGTTTCATGCTGCCTTAAAAATAAGGATTTTGTTGTGGCCTGAGGTTTTGTTCCTATCCCATTTGTTCAGTGTGACTGTGAGTACTTGGGAGAATATGAGCTAGAAATATTTTAACTATCTGCAGTTTTGGGAAAAATGAGTGAGCCATTATTTGTATGAAATGCTCCAGTATACTAATTAAAAAGAAAAGATTTGATTAAATTTGGTTGCTTAAGGTTAGGGCTATTTGCAGAATCTTGGGTAAAATCTCTGTTGACGTCAGAAGAAAAACACATAAATGACAGACATGAAGGCTTTAACCAAGTAATGCACTTTGGACCAATATTTTTCAATTGGTATGCCTTTTTTTTTCACTAGTTATCAGGAATATTTTTGTGTCATACAGCAAGAAAACCTCTCTGTGTAACGAGAGAGAGTAATGGTGTTCTTCCATTGTGGCCCTAAAGTTCTCTGTGTGTGTGCAAATGCTAAATAAGCAAAGCAGAACACCTTCAGATACATGTTCTAGTGAACAGTTTGCAAATGTTTTTTTGGGCAAAATCAGCACTGATGCTTTGGTCAGTGGACAAGTACCTTGCTGCTAGTAAAAATGAATGGTGCATGGTGTGTTTGCCTAATTTTCAGACAAAGGAGAAGTTCACAATTACTAAGCAGCAAGTTAGGAGTGTTTTTGTATGATAGTATAGCAAAGTGTTCTTCATTCTTGAGGTTCACAAGCCAGATATAATTTCACAGGCAGTATTTGCAGAGCACAGGAGCGACACTTTGCTTTTTTAATCTCCAGCATCTCTGGGAACATAAGACTGAAATACAGATTTACAGAACTTTACAGTCCTACAGAATGCAAGGAAGGCAGATTTCAGGTTGCTAAATTGTGAGCACCTTCTGACCCACAGTTTTGTATGGATGAGCCACAGCAACAAATGTCTAATGGATGCTCAGCACTGAATTACACGCGTTCTGTTGCCAGTCATAAAGGTTAAGGGCTTATTGCCCAATTTTCCTTCCTTCTTACCATTCAGTGGTAAAGAAAGATCATGCCTGAAGGCGTATCAGATCTGCCCTTTAATGTGTAATGGAATAGACCATGGGCTATATATAGTTTATCTTCCTCTATACTAGATTCTCTGCCCTCCGACAGTCGCTTGCTCCTTACGGTTAAGAGACCAATGGTCACTTGCTTGGCCACGGCGCCTTATATAGGCCCTCTTCTCTTCCTTCAGCTTTTCATCTAGCCTTAAAATCTGAACAGTCGAAATCTAAACAGAAGCCACAGAGAAGCAAATTTTCATGAATTTTACAGTAACACAAGACTGAAATAAATACTCTGGGCCCCAAGGATGTGTTCTCTGCTATCATGTTATATAATCCATTTAATTAACTGATCAGGATTTTTCTGCAAATGAGTTTCATTTTTGTCTTTAGCCCCACTTTCATGGTTACAAACAGTCTTTTAGCTGCAAGACTAAATGTATGCCTGCTCAGTTCATGCACACTTATTTTATACCTGTTTTCCACCTTAGTTTAAAACATTTATCTTCTTCTCTGCTCATCTGTAATTTTTGCCCACTTATAGATGAAAAGGCTGGGTAGCCAGAAAAGCTGGATGAGAATAAATGAGATTTAACAAGAAAGCTCTAGGTAGTAGAGGTCTGTGGAGGATTTGGAGTCTGACCGTATCTTTTCCTTTGTCCTTCTGCAAGTGTTGGCTTAAGTCAGTTTTGTCTGCTGATTCATGAGATTTGGCTCCAAGAATCACAGAAATCCACTTGAGGGAAATGTCAGAGCACCCTAACACCTAGAAGGGGCTAGGAGTGACCAAGTATTTTGGGACATTTGTGGGGAAAGAGCTGACCAAGAATAGTGTGAAGAGTTCTTACTACCTTGAAGACTGCTGTCTTCTATTTGAACTGCAGACATTTGTTGTCTACACTAAAGTGATTTTATAATTTCAATAATGATATTGTTATTCTGGTAGTTTTCAACAAAGGCTTGCTGATATCTTTTGCCAGCTATCTGCTTCCTGTGTTCTCCAAATGAAAGGGTGTAATGTTTGCTTACTGCTCCCAGCTTCAGAGCACCTTTATCACCACAGTAACAACACAACGAGGTTTTAAAGTGTACCATTTCTCCCGGTGAAGATGAGAGAACTGAGCCAAAGGGACCTGGGCTGGAAGCCCAGTGTCAGAGCCTGGTGGGAGATGAGCTCTCCTTGGATCCCCGTGAGCTGCTGGTGTGCTCCTTGCTGCAGTTACCTGTGGTTTTGCCATGCTCTGCAGGCAGACCTTGGGGGTTGGCAGTGAAACAAAATCAGAAATCTCTCCTCTTAAACAGAAACACTTTCCCTGCGAAACAAGGCTGCATGGACCCCCCCAAGAAAAGACCATCCCTTTGTTTAAGCTAAGGCACTTCCAGGGAAGAAACGTGTGCTATAGCAGAAATACATGTGTTTTAAACATTAAATAATTGCAACACTTTTATTTTAATGTTTCATTTGCAGCACAGGATGCAACTAATTTTTGTTCAAGTAATACTTCTCAGCTGAGGAGCTGATAAGGCGAGTCTGAGACTATTTTTTTTTTTTTTTCCTATCTTGCACATACTTTCAGTATGATTTAATCCCTTACAGTCCTAAGGAAAGGCTTTGATCTTGTGATGTATTCTCATGAGCTGCACAAAATAATATAAAATAAATTTTTGGTGTTGTGACCTTCTTTGCTAGTGTGAAGTCCTCTGGCTTCACTGGTCAAGTGAAGTCCTCCAGGGCAGGTTCAAAATTCTGGCAGTCGATGGCTGTACTGTGTTTGCTCGGAGCAGTCCTATTGACAGCCGGACCCAGTGACACCACTTTTCCTTCCTTTGGTGCTGGTTATTTTCAGGCTGCACTCTGAAATCCATCAAGGCTTTTTCTGAACAGCATGCTCAGTGCTCTGCCAGATGTTTTTATAGTGCTACAGCCTTCTTTCCTCTTATACTATAAGTCCAGTACAGAAATGTTCAGACAGAAAACTTTGTATACTGGGGAAACAGTGTTTTTGGACTCTGTGAGGTCAGAGTGAACAGGAATTTTCAGTAACAAAATCCAATCTAAAGGCGTAATTCAGGCTGAATTGAAGGAGGTGTGCTGACTGGGGTTACATGAACAGGGATTTTTAAGATTTTCTCACAAAACAAAATCAATATGTGTTACTGAGATCTTTTTAGAAAGAGGCTGAAGCCTCTGACTTTCCAAATAGGTGATTTTATAAGCAGAAATACATGTGAAAAACTGAGAAGAAGGTAAGTGGCAGCAGTGATAGAAATGCTGATTACACTGTCCTGGAACCATCACTTGGACAGTGCATCCAGTTTGGAATGCTTAATTGTTTTCCATTTCGAACAGGCTGCTTTATAGCCTTGACTTGATGTGCTTCTCACTTGCCAATGTGGAAATTGGAATAAAAGCAAAGTGGTCTGAGAGATTCTTGACCTCAAAGAAGCATCATGTACTACTGGCAATAGGCTTCTGTGTAGTTATGCACAACTTGAAAGTTGGTTTTTTTTTTTAAATATTATTTATTTTATTCTGTAGCATCAGGTGCTTAAAAACTATACCTGGAACCATATCACTTGCATGCCTGTTGTAAAACATGACTGTCTTCTATTGGTAGTAATGGCAGTGCCTTAGCAGTGCTAGCAGAGGTGATTGGAAAAGCTGTCAGTGTTAGAACGAAGAAAGCCACAGCTCAGTTCCAAGCAAAAAAAAAAAAAAAAAAAAAAAAAAATAACACAAAAAAAAAAAAAAAAAAAAAAAAAAATCAACCAAAAAAAAAAAACCAACAATTTTATATAACTACATGCCAGACTTCAATTAATTTTCTCCCTATCTTTGAGCTGTAGATATATACTTGCAGCATACCTATTGCTGCAACATTTAAACATTTTCAAATATGGTGTTTAGAAGTGTTTGATGTTTATTTAACTAATTATAGAAAATACAGACTACCCACTTTCATAAATGAATGAGCAAAAATTAATTGAAGATTAACCACATTATGACGTACTAGATCAACCAAGTTAAAATGGAGTTTCACACTAAGATTAATTATGCTCTCTGCTTCCAGTTGAGTAATTATATTCAATAAAAATCATTCCATGCAATTCTGTACAAGCTGCCATTTCAGTGAGTATTTAATGGCATATAAAGTGCTGAGATGTATAAAATAAATCAGGGTGTACAAGTAACTTCCACAAGTCTGTTCCATTTAGTGACTGAGAAGAGGCTTGTGCACGTTCATGGCAAACCTGTGGCCTGGCTCTTTGGGAACAGTGATATAATGAGCACGCCTAGCAGCAGCACTTTTCTGGCAGCTGGAAAAACACACCCCCCTGGGCAACGGCTCTCAAATTGAATTTCTTTCTCTCCCATGTAAGTACATCCTGAGGAAACGAAAATGCTGGGGATGGGGGAGCTTGCTGAGAATGGACTGGTTGAGATGGTGGCATCAGGGATGGGATAGAGTTATGCTCGTGAGCAGGATCCAAGGGGAACTTGTGTCTTTCAGAAGTCTCTCAGGCATTTCAGTTGTTATGACCATTTCACATCCTTGGTTGGCATAGGGGGCTGACGTGTGGTGCTACCCACAAACTCTGGGGCTGGAGTAAACTCCTCTTTGAGGCTCCAAGCTTGTTCCTGTCCAAGACATCACTCTGTTCCTTGATATTTTCTCTGAAACCCCTCAGACTGAGTACCTAGATAAGAACTCCTGAGAAACTGGCCCTTGTAATGGGTTGGACAATATACTCTGTTATCCTGGACAAGTCCAGACCCTGTAATCAGCCTAGTAGTCTTAAGCAAGTTCTTTCCTGAAACCGGTGTTGTTGGGATTACTCTCTTGACAATTTTTCTCTAGTGACAAATATGTTCAAGAAAAGCTTCATAAAGACTTTCTAAATACATCACCCTTTAGTTAGGATAAAACAGAGTAAACAAGATAACGTGTACATGCATTTAACCCCATCCCCCCCCTTTGTTTCCTACGGTACTGAAAAAGGCTTTTCTGAGACTTCTGAGGACATTCCTTCATTTAATTCATCCCAAATACGAACATTCTCTTCTCTTGGGACCTGCCAAGCTCTTTTGCTGAGCCCTTCTGCTGTGAGAGGATGCTGCCTGAAGTATTCATCATCCCTTCCTACTGCTTCTTGCTCTGAACAACAGCTAGGGAGGGAGAACACTGGCTAAAAGTGGTTTGTTCTCCCCACAAATCTTTTCCACTGTGCTCCTCACTTAACACCACAGTAACTGAAGTGCTAGGAGTCCTGCGAAAATACACCCAACCAGTCTGTGGTCCATTGTGTTCTAAGTCTATATGATCCTGTTTGTTAAGCAACCTGTATACTGATATCTTGAGTGAAGAAAACTTTTCCATAGGTGTTTAAATATTTCCTTATCAGGTTGATACTCTGGTCTTTAGCTATATTCTTGCATTGTATTGACTTTAGTAGGACTGTAGATATTTTGCCAATTGGAGGTGGGATAGGGGGCAGAAGGAAGTAAATACTTATGTTCTTAAATTGAATCTTTTTTTTTTTTTTTTTTTAATCTACTGAAACAAAACACATCTGCACTTCATACAGATATTGAGATATTGAGATATTGAGATATTGCTCTTCAAATTCCAGCACTGACAAAGGGAATTCCACTGTATAAAGGACCTGGACTTTGGGAATCATAGAATCAATTTGGCTGGAAGTGCCCCTGGAGGTCGTGAAATGCAGCCTCCTGTACAAAACAGATTCAATCAGATCAGGATGCTCAGGGCTTTGTCTGTTAAAATTTTGAGCATCTTCAGGAATGGAGATCCGAAAACCTCTCTAGCAGTTCTGCATCCCCTTTCCTCTCCCCTGTGATCTAGTTTCAGGCCATTGTCTAACATGGAGGAACTAAAACTGTCTGAAATGCACACCAAGAAAAATAATGTATTTGGTTAAAAACAAAAACAAAAAACAGTGGTCCCACAAATTAAGTTTTGACTAGTGTTGTTCCTGACAAATAAAGGCACAACAGGATGACAGCAAAACACAGGTGTGTAACACAGATGTGTAACAAAGAATATGTTACAGAATGCCAGACTTCCAGGACTTCTTTGCAATTTCTAGAGGAAAGTTTTGTCAGATTTCCTCTCTTGTTATCCTTGAGAGCTAGATGTGCCCACCCAATGACTTGATGACCTAGCCTTATAGAACATCTTATCTGGCTTTTAGCTTGCTTCTGCCAGGCTTGCAGCTCCTTTTACCACTGAGGGTAAGATGGCAGCTTTTTTTACCATGGGACCCGGTGTATGTGGTCTCATTTTGTGGTACAGGTAGAGCTGCTGGGGTCCAGCAGCACAAGCATTGATGGGAACACTGCTGGAAAGGGAACTGAGAAAATCCCTCCATGCTTGTCTTGAAGAGAGTTTGGCTGATACATGGAGAAAGGTTGACCATCTCAATTTTTTAGATTAATGGATGACTTGTTCAAAACATTCAAAATAAATACACTGGTTAAGGAGAAGGCACACCTGTAGCATATATATAGCATATAGCTTGTTCTTATGCTCTTATAGCATTGACAGGGGTATGGTTGCAGGAATGGGCAAGACAACCCTATTTCTCCCAGCTGTGTGCTTTTTAGCTAACCCATTGCAGCTGCAGTATATATTCCTTCCAATTTTGCCTTCTCCAATATCTTTTTAATTGGATGGATGACACTCTCTGCTAGAGCAAAATGCCACAAGCAAACAAGGTGCTCACTTGTGAGGAAAAGCGGTGTGATCCATAAACTGTTTTCATCAAACCCACATAACTTGTGTGTGGTGTTTTTGTTTTGCTTTTGAATAATTTTTGTTTCTTTCTTTCTCAAGTGGAAAGATAAGGCTTAGCATTATTTTTAGGAAGAACTTTTAGAAGTACATTTTGGACTCCAGTGGCTGTTGGAAATGTGTTGGTTGTGTGTATAAGCATACATTTATAGTGCACCTAAGTGTGATGCTGAATAGATGCAGCACTAGGACAGTTTCCCTCTTAGAAACCACAAGAAGCTAGGGGTGATGAAGGAGGATGGTGAATATCTTATAAAGCTGAAACCGAAGAAATAGGACCAGGAGTGTAGGGTACCTGTTGCTGAACCCTAGACCAGGTACTCTTCTGGGGTGCCTGGTGGCTATGAGCTTGGAACAGTCAGCCATAGGCTCTTAGACCCTGGGCTAGGGGAGCTGCAGTTGCTGAGCTTATTCATGTAAATGCTGAATGTTTTGTTTTAAATTACACACTTAAAATGTCCATTTGTTCCCATTTGAATATATTCCATTCAAAGTTGCCAAGATTTATGTTCTAAAATGGGAACTGATGTCCCATTCTTTACAATCACTGTATTATTACTCAAATAGTCTTGCTACCCAGCTGGAGAGTCTTTTGAACAATCTCAGCACCTAAATATGGGAGATCCATATCAAGAATGCAATATGTAATGTAGAAATTAGAGTTCAAGTAATACTCCTGAGAATGATACAGAGATTTTAAAAAAAGTCAAAGTAAAATACACAGTTTCTTTCTAAATCAGTGAAAACAAGTGTCTTTAAATTGGAAGGACTACACAGAAGATACCGTAATACCATAATGATCTAAAAAACACTGAAGCAACCCACCAGCCTTTAATGAAATAGCATCAAATAGCAAATATTAACTCCTTACACAATGACTATTCTAACCATCTGAGTCTTCATCTGGTAAAGTACT
>VXAV01005941.1:71939-85874 GCA_013399715.1 Alectura lathami | reverse complement strand
TTGTGGATTTAGAAAGGATTTTTTTTTTTTTTTAATTAATAAAAGAAACCTTGGAACATTTACAGTGCTCCAGAAAGAATCCTGATGGCGGTGGCTGTTATACATGTCCATAGGACAAGAACATCAGATCCTTGAACACTTTGGACCTTGCTCCACGTTTTCAACACGGTAGCGGCAGTGCCTCCACCACCTGGATTTCAAGCAGATGCACAATCTCTGACTTGTTACACTTCCTCTTTCCATTACATAATTGCCCTTAATTTCAGCAAGCAGGGCATGACTCTGCAAACAAATGTCTAAATTTCTAGTACTGAAAAAACAGTCAGGGTAAGAATAGAAAATACAACTAATAGCTTCTATAAAAGAGCTGCCACTTGTAAGGAATAATGGCTTTTCTTGATTTTACCAATTCTGCTCTTAACATTTTCTGCCACTGTGAATGTTGTAGTTAACTAGTCTCCAGTTTAGTGGCTCATAATCAAAAGGCAAGGAAAAAATTTCTAAATGGTTTTGGAAAATCTTAAGTAGTTGAACAGCTCTGTGCCATGAATCCATGATGCAGGCATATGCCAGTGGTGTTTCCAATTAATGCAGACTTCTACCAGGCAGCGTTCTAGATATGAATGACAGGAATATCATATGAGTGCTTTGTTCTTCCTGTGAATGTGAAAAATATGTAAATAACACTGTTTTTCAGATGAAAGAATATGTTCCTTTCCCAAGTCTCTTTCATTAAGCTCTCTGCAAAAGTGTAGTTTTCAGCTACTGTGTGGTCTGTGCAAACCAATAACATAATGTAACTAATCTGTGCATAATGAGGTAGATAACACTCAAAAACGAGTTGCAGTTCTGGGAAAAATTGGAGTCCTCCAAGGATACAGTAATGGATTCATTCCATTACTTAGAATTCAGCATGCAACCATATCTATGGCTATTTATATCTTAACATGCTTTCCCAATGTTGTGTATATAAAGATGATGAATAAGGAGATGGTATGGTCTACAAATCCAGGATGGCAATTTAATCAGAACTGTCTGCTCTGTGTGCCATGATAATTAGTAGTTCAGCGCTACAGGAACCTTAAAATGGAAATCCTGGTAAACCTTGTTTTTGCTGTGCATTGGGAATTGGAGAGCACTTCAGTGGATGTGAGAATGCAAAGCAACTGCAAAGTCACAGGAGAGCAGCCCAATCTGCACAGTATTACCAGTAAAGCATTCATTAGAATTTTACTATTGGAACTATAACCGAAACCTGCCACACTCCCTGAAACCAAGTAACATGCAGCTGTTGTCAGTTCTTTGCTACGTGTTCCTAGGTTATAATAAAAGTTGTTTTTACACAGTGGACCGTGGGAGAATTTTCCCTTGGTAAGAAAATGCATTTAGGCTAGAATAAATGTTCTTCAAAATAAAGCAAGAAAAAAAAAACATATGAGTTAACACTGTTTATCTCAAAAGGCTCCAAGTGTACCATGGAATTAATGGGGCATCTTTCTGAGAATTTTTGTTTTCTAGATGATATTATCTAGATGATATTATCTAGATGGTTATCTAGATGATATTCAGTCCTGGATTGTAAAGAAAAACCTCCAGAAGCTCATAGCATGTGAAACCCGTCAGTTCTAGCAGCTGAATCTACTGAGGCTGTGTCAAATTATAAAGCGTGACACAGCTAAAGGAAAGCAAGATAAAGTTGCTGTAAAAATCTGCATCAGCAGATTTGTGAAGGTGGAAAAAAATGTTCCTGTTGTCAGAAATTACCTGTTATCTGGAACTACTTGCATCATACCTAACAAACAAGACAGCTTTGCTCCCCTGAAGTGACATCTGTTGGCAGACTACTTGCTTAGTGTTATAATTTCGTATGCTTTTAATTCTTCAGAAAACTACTCACATGTTTTAGACTGTGATTTTTCTCCTGTAGGCTGAGGAGAGAATGGGAAGGGGGAGAATTGTTTTGTTACCAAACAGTATAGGTCAGCTAAATTTGGCCCAAAGAAACTCATGTCAGTCTTTTCTATCTATGACTCACTTCCTCCCTTTCCTGCCCATATGCTCAGTTGCCAGAGCTACCTCTTGAGTTATACAAAGGGCTAATTAACTTTTCTCTTGGAAAAGCCAAGATTCTTGACTTTGGTCATTCCTTCACATGGGTCTGAGGAAGACTGTGCAACTCCAGAAAGTGAAAGAGATTTCTTGCTTTTGGCTCCTTGAGTAGTGGAAGCTTAATAGCAAACTGTTGATATGAAGATGAGACTCAAATTGGCTGCATCTTGTGAAGAAATAAAACAGAATCTGATTTTTTTCGCTTGGCTGGGATGAACACATTTTTCTGTGTATTGAGCTATGCTATTACTCTCCAGGCAGCTTACTTAAATATTACTAGTGCTCTGGCTTTCTCCATCCTACTTGTATTGCTTTAGACTAGTTTTCTGGGTTTCTCTTTTTGATTCAGCTTTTGGAGTATCTGACTCTCACTTGATCTTTCACTCTTTAATTGTTGGCCTCACACCAATCAAAATCAAAATGCAAATACGTGTTGTTGCTATTCACAAGCTGAGAATCAAAACTAAGCATGTAATTTGTTTTGAATTCAAACATAACTGTTCCAGTGCTACGGATTGCATGTACACAGTCTAAAATCTGTGCTTCTCTACGGCAAACAGCTCCTTCCCTATCATAAAGAACGTGCCGCTGTCCCTGAATATATTTTGTAACTTGTTTCCTATTGAGCTTCTAAAAGTAGTGGGCATGGCTGCAAAACATTTGTATTTCAACACTCACAAATCTGTATTAAACCTTGGAATGTATTTGGTACAGTCAGTCTGAACTGTTTTTGATCAACTCCTTAGTAATACAACTTCCTTGTTACAAGAGAAAATAATGTCTCAAAAGGCAGGTGACCTAGCAAATAGGAGTTTAGTTAAATATGTGTGTGTAAAGTCATTTGTCATGCATTTACTGCTACTTAAATGTCATTTCAAGCACCTACATCTGTAGGACTTAGCAGTAAGACCAGTTATACAAATATGCAGACAATTTATTTTTCTATCTGTAGACTATTCTGTACAGGCAGACCATTGAAAACCGTGTTACTTTGTACAGTACCTTGGTTAAGCCAACATCCTGGAGTAAACAGCAACACAAAAATTTAGCACTTTTAAAACAGAAATGCACAGAAAAGGGGACTGCTATTTGTTTATCTCTTCAAATTGCCTCTTGTAAGAACGAGCTCTAGGGGGATGGCTGGAAGACAATGAAGTTGCCATTCGCACTAGTAGGATGGTCACACACATGAGAGGGGAGATTTAGACAGGATATAAGGAAAAGATTTTTTATGATAAGGGTGGTGAAACACTGGAACAATTTGCCTAGATATGTGGTGGATGCCTCATTCCTGGAGACATCCAAGACCAGGCTGGACAGGGCTCTGAGCAACCTGATCTAGCTGTGGATGTCCCTGTTCATTGCAGGGGAGTTGGACTAGATGACCTTTAAAGGTCCCTTCCAACTCAAACAAAAACAATTTTATGATTCTGTTATATAATTCATTGTTGGAAATTCCAGTATAGTTCTTGCAAGGCCTTAATAATAGAGCAGCTTGTTAAACTGATCCCCTTGTCTAAATGGCAGTGAAAGATAACTTAAACATAAAATGAGTGCATCTCTTTGACTTGATTCATATGAAAAAAAAAAAAAATTCCAAAGGTCCTTTGACTTGACATAGATAGGAAAATTAGTCTTGTCTAAGAAGGCAGCACTTTGGAGTTGTTGTGAGAGCCTCTTGTGGATTTGAGGGTCTTTGCAGCACAACAAGGAACTGCCTGAAGAGCTCAGTGACTTCCAGAAAAAAATGTGAAGCCCCTCTTCTAGGAGACAGCCCTCCTTCTCTGCCTCCTCCTTCTTTGAAAGAAAGGTGAAATTGAGAGGGAGTGGTCAAAGGTTGAATTTGCTCTCTTTAGCGTAAATGGCATTTGTGCAGTCACAATGTCCTAGTACACCACATCACACAACTAAATTGGCTACTGCTGTGTTCCCCTGTGCCTCAGTACTACTCTGTAATATCATTTGCACTCCCAGATACAGGTTTGTTGTGTGAGGTGTGTATATGTTCTCTTACAGGTTAGAGTTTTGCTGACATGATGATGGCTGGGCAAGTTCAGGAAGAAAGCTAGATTGCTCAGTGCTCCTCAGAGCCCTGTGAATGCATATAGGAAGCAAGTTATGCATTAGGAGGAAATACCCACGTATGCAACAATTCTATCTCTGTATAGACATTACTAAAACCGATCGATGAGCAATGACCGTGCACTTTTCAGTTGAGGTAGATCTTGTTGCCTCTGGAAGAGTTGAATAACAAGAGCTGTGTGGTTCACACTAGTAGGATAGTCACACACATGAGAGAAATCTAGCAAGGACTTACAGGCACTTAAGATCCTCCTACCCTACTTGAGACCTGTGTAAATTATACAACTCTCTTCTTTAATTCCTAAAAGTATGTTTGCTGCTCACTGTTTACTGCATGTGTTTAAGCACATTGTACTTCATGCTAAGCTGGCTCTAGGTCACTACTAAAACATGAAGATAACTCAACCCCCTGGATTTTTATTATGCTTTTTTTTTGTTTGTTTGTTTTACATGAAAAGCTTAATATTTTCAATATACATCAGATGATTTTGATTTTTAAAGAACATTAAATTAAATCTGCTGATAGAGTTTATATTTCAATGCACTTTAAAGTCACTTGTGTGTAAATCGAGAATTGATTGGTAAATTAAATTGCCTAAGCCATGCCAGCAGCAGCAGCAGAGCTGGCAGATGCAAAAGCCCGTAATAAAGTGTTGCAGACAAGTTATCTCCTTCCTTTCATCGGTCTGTGCACATTAGCAGCAGAAAGCATTCAAATTGTATTTGATTTCACCACAGAGCACACTCAGGTGTGGTTCACAAGCTATACCCTTGAATCCTTTGGTTTGCAGCTTAGCAGCTTTTATACTCTTCAGCTTGTAAGAATGTTTTGTTACTGCTGCAGTCATCGTCTCTCTTATCTGTGTAAGTTCCTTCTCTCACTACTCAGTACACTTCCCCAATAGTTCTGGTCAGAATGCTTACATACACTGAACTCTAGTTACTATTTGTAATAAAGAGGATGTGGAGAACATCCAACTTTCCCACCTTTGATTTTTCAGACAATCAAGGATTGTTGCATCTCTGAAAATATCTGTTCTTGAATCTCCAATCCGTGTGTCACAAAGTTTTGAACTAATCATGAACACCATAAAAAATAGATCTTTTTTTTTTTTTTCATAATTATTGTNTTTTTTTTTTTTTTTTTTTTTTTTTCTCCCTGAGCAACTCATAGTATTGCTCAGTGATGCACTTTGCCTCACAAGAAAAGGGTAGGCAGAGTATTATTTGTAAGCCTGGTATCACATAGGTCCAGCCTCTTCCCCATGACTCATTGCAGCTCCCAGTTTGATGGCATGGCTCATCTCCTCCTACCTACTTCCCCAGTCTCTTCTGATGTTTGCTCAGCTCCCACTTGTCCCTGCAGGCCACTTTCCATTGCTATACCTCACCTCACTCAGTCTGAATCTATTCTACCCTCTTTTCTTTCATGTTTCTTGCTTGCTGGACTCTCATTCCACTGAATATTTACCTAGAGCTAAAAGGTAATGCAATATTTGTTACGACATGTGACTGGAGACTATTCCTTCCATACTGATATCCCTGCATTTCAGATCATTTTTCAAACAGCTGTTAGATGCTTAGGGCACAGGGCTGCAGCGCAACATAACAGTAACCCAACTTCCTCAGTTGAAGTTGTGCTGTTTTCACGGACTAGCACACATAAAAGCAGTGGTGGAAATGAAGTGAATTGGACTCCAACACAAGCTACACAAGAATACTGCACCCATGACAGTATTAATAAAATTCCTAAAGCTGCTGGCATAGATAGATCAGCATGGCTCTGCACCTCAACTAATCCCAGCTCCAGGGTTATAGTTCTTTGAGTGCCCATTGCTCCTACTGCTGTGTTTGACACTCACCAAACTTAGAGCTCAGTTTGGTCTCTGGAGGAGAGACACATGGTTTAGCTGTGCTGCAGTCACACCTTGGATGGCAGGGTGAGCAAACCAGACGTGCTGCAAACAGCACTGCAGGGCTGTGACTGCTGCTTCTGGGACTGCCTGGGAGGTGGAAACATCTTGCAGAGCAGAGAAAAATGAAACCCAGCTTCATTGGTTTGAATGTAAGTAGTCAGTTCTCTTCCTTTTCCTATGTTTTTCCTTCCCTTTTTCAAAATGGACCTAGCAATCACCTAGCTATATGACTCTTCTACCATAACCTCTAATGACCCCAAACTCACAGCTCTTTCATGCCTGCATTTCCCTATGCTCTATTTCTTCTTAGCTTTCCCTATGCCATCTCTTTGCCCATGTCCTCAGCTGGGGTTCCAGGCCCCAGCATCAGCTGGAGCCTGCAGACACTGCTGAGCAGGTGCTGGAGCTGCTGCTTGCACAGCCTTACTGTTGTCCTGTGGCATCGTGCCTCTGTGCAAGGCAGTGGCTCCCAGCAAAGCAGCTGTGGATGCAAAGGCAAGACTTAGTATAAAGTGTGATTGTTGGCAAGTTTCTAGAAAAAATCCTCTCCTTGTGTTTTACCACAGTAACTCTGGTAAAATTAATGTAGATACAGGCTGAGAGAAGGAAGGACAAGGTGGGAATGGCAGGAAATTTCAATGTGTTCATTAGCATATGAAGAGGGCTATATTTATACCAAGTGCAAGGAAAGCAGCATGATCTAGTGGGCATTTAAGAAGGTATTCACTTTTTCACTAAACTACCATAGAAGCTTTTCCTCAGGGCTGCACGTGTCTTTGATGTTCCTTTTAAAGCATAATTTTCCCTTCCTTGCTACAGATGAATTCAAACATACTTGAGAAAAGTCCAAGTCTGAAAATTCAAGAGACTTGCATCGAGCTGCTGACTTACTACCAGCTGTGTGTGCAAAACAAATCACTCTCATATGCTCTGAAACAAGGGCTATAATGAAGTGAAGATGTTACCTCACAGGGTAACAAGGTCCCTTGTGAGGCTTGGATCGCTTTGATCAGAGATCCATGAGTGAAGTGCCACCACTGTTGTTAGTAAAGTAATCCTCGGCTGTGGGATAACACAGATACACTGCCGTCTAGGAAGCAGGAAGTCAGTCTCCTTGCAGGCACTAACATGTGATCATGGCAGTTCATAGTGATGATGTGTCCTGTTTTATGTACTTTTAGTTATGCAGTTCAGCATATTGTGAACCTTGAAAGCTTAGACTTCAGATTATGATTCTATGTGAACTAGTGGCTGGCAGCCCTGTCCACGGCAGGGGGGCTGGAACTAGATGATCTCTGAGGTCCCTTCCAACCCAAGCCATGCTATGATATGATTCTATAATATGATAAGACTACTGATTTATAGAGTTTCTGATTTGTCACTCAAGTTTTAGGAGCATTTTCTGAAAAAAAGAAAAAGCTTTTACTGAACAACACCTATCTGTTTAACTGTCATTTCCTATGGAGTGAGAAGTTCTTCAGTGTAAGAAACACTGTGAATCTGGTCAATGGTTGTGTACGAAAATGTCTGGAAGTCTCTTGTGTCAAACTTCACAACCTTTCACTTGAAAGGTTGAATGTTATAACCTGTATTTCAAGCAGGATTAAATTGAAGCAGTGAAAGAGCTACTGTGTGAATTTGTACTGGAGCTGCAGTGGAACTGGCAGGTGTCTTCCCTTTGCGTGTCTAGCCATGCTACGGATTAAATCTGATTTGAGGGAGCAGTTTCCTGAGGATTTTCAATTTTGTGTGCCAGCCACAACAGATTTGCAAGGCCCATGACTTGGAAGGCATGTGCTCCTCTTGGAGAGACACACCAAAAATAGCACAGTCAAAATAAGATATAGGTATATTTGAAAAGTGCTTGAACTAAAATTTACAGTCATTGTTGATGACAAATAACCAGGTCTGTGAAACTGTGTTTAAAAGGTTGTAGTCAGAAATAATTAACGTGTAAAGCCACTGCATAACCATACACAGCCAATTTACAGAAGTGCAGATCTCCAAGGAGCTTGTGATTAGTAGTTAGACTTACTTTGTGCCTAATATATTGGTATCTTGAGATGTTATAAACACTGTGTAGTGCTAAGAGTTGTTCAGTGTGAAGGCTTCATTGTTGCAACTTATCCTTCTAGTTGAGGTTTCAGCACAGAACAGGATGTTTCCAATTCTAAAGGAAATCATCCCCATATCAGGCTAGATTCTGATAGCCTCCCACTTCACCTTCCTACTGCTCCTTCCACCTGTAATGCTGTTGGAGCAAGACTCAGCTGAAAAGTATGGGATGAGACATTGCAGGTCACAGCGAGCGGCCCTTTAGTCTATAAGAGGAGTTATCACTGCATATCATGAGATGAATTGCATCTTTCCAACCAGATTGTGTGTGAAAGAATGTGGTGCTGAGGTGTGTATAACTCACAGCACTGTTATTGTGCTGCCCTGGCTCAGCAAATTCACTGTTGATTAAAGTATGGGTGATCAGTGTATCAGTTTTGAAGGCTCCTGTGTCCGTCTCTCATGGGTCTGGTCACAACAGTCTTTGGGGTGTCCCAGGTGGACTGGGCAGGAGAGGGTGCACAGCTCACCTAACGACTTAGAGCTGTCTTAATACGTCTGGGCCTGCGGGCTCCCGAGTATGGAGCAGCTTCTCTGAGAAGTGTGATTCTCTGCACCCATTCTTTACATTTAAAATGCTTCCTTGTCTTGAAGTGTGTTGTGGAATGCGAGCCTAGATTTCTCTAACCCTGGGAGTTTTCAGCCTGCATGAGTCCTGTGGATACACACTTTACTCCTCCTGTTTCTCCCACAAGGCTTTGCTTACTTTGCCTTTATTTATTTATTTATTTATTTATTCCTGATTCCAGACCCTTTCCTCCTGTCTCCTCTCCAGGAGCCTTATGTACCCTCTGCACACCTTAGCTTGTGCCCAGCTGCTACAGGGTGGCACATCCTCAGCTGTCTGCGGAGAGACTAGGGAAGGAGCTGGGTCTAGCTGAACCATGTGACAATGGCTTTTCCTGTGTTGTTACACTGGTTTCTACATCGTGCCTATAACAAAAAACCTCTTTCCTCCTGACCTGTCCTCTTCCGTCTTTTTATAAATATATTTCTTCCCTGAGTTCAGGCTCTCTGTCCTCATGGCCTCTCTGAAGCTTCTGTGCTTAAGAGATGAGGCAGTCTGTCTTAACCTGGGTGTCAGACTTGGACAGGTTTAGCAAAAATCAAATTCTCTCAGATCTGTGAGTTCAGCCGACATTTTAAATAATTTGATTTGATTTCAATTTTCCCGTTGGTTTGTACCCAAGACAATGACTGTGGACAGAAGCCCAGCAAAGCTCGGGCTGGAGCAGCACAACTCCTGTGCTGGGTGCTGCTGGAGCTCCCCCAGCCCAGCTCAGTGCTCCACTGGGGCAGCAGCTTAGGTGACGGGGACCAACCTCTGTCAGAAGAAGTTTTCACACAGAAGCAGTGCAAGTGCAAGCAGAAAACTTCATTATCAGGCTGCTGACACAGCCTGATCCTTCTCTTGTTGGAGTTAATAGCTAAACTTCCACCTCCTTCAGTGGGGCAGTGTGAGATTTCCATCTGTACAAGTGCTCAGGAAGAACTGAGGTAAGGACTGCTATATGTCTGACAGCTGCAAAACTAGGGTGCGAGGAAGATGGAGCTTTATGGCTATTTACTCTTGTCATAGAAAACTCTTTTTCAATATATTTCTGATCTTATTCTCCCGGGCTCTGCAGAATTTGTTATTGCAAATGTGGCAAAAGCAGTGGCCAAAGCATGCTTAGAAAAGTGTTAGAAGTATTGTAAGGTGTTTGTGCACACATGCTTATCAAGTGAGCATAGAAATATGTGTTCACTTGAATCTGCTAACAAAGTAATTGATGGCATGAATGTGCATATGCTATAGGAGATCTTGTTTAGAACTTTTAGGAAACACAGGACCACATACTGAGGTGCCTTCTCAGTCCTTACTCAGGAAAAACTCACAGCTGTAATGTTACAGAGCTTGTTTACATGCAAAAGCACAATGCATTGCACAGAATTTTTTTCATCTGTAAAGTAACTCTTTCAGTGACATGAGAGAGTACAAAAGATGTACAACTGAAGCACCTATTGACATTAGAAACTTTTGGCCATGCATCTTCCAGTCCACTGTAAGAGAGAACCTCCTTGTTCTTCTCAAAAGAAAAACAGGATTTTGTTTCTAGCCCAGAACTCATTGAAAATTTGTTCCTTTTTGCGATTGCTACTTTTTCCCAAGTTATTTCCAGAATTTTAGATATTTTCTGAATTTCTGAAAACTCAGAATAGGCATTCCAAACACAAGGAGTTTAAAAAGTTGTGCTTGGACAATAGTTGTCACTAACCAAACTGAGTCACCAGGCTCAGGGAAGGAATTTGGACTTGTCCAAAAAAAAAAAACAACCTAATAAAGGCCAGTGGTTTGGGTTATCAAAATAAGCTCCATAAAATATTTAAAGGGTAATACAAAGTTTGGCTTTTACCTATCATTTTGGTAATACTTGGCAATTAATGGACAATATTTCATGTTTTAAAAATTATTATCTTTTAAAAGGGCTAGAATGTTTTCTTCTTTCTTTCTTTTTTTTTTTTTTTTTTTTTTTTTTTTTTTTTTTTTTTTTTTTTTTTCTTACAACATACACAGAAGCAATATCCCCTAAAGCAGACTTGCACTCGGACATGAGATGGAAAAGTCATGTTTATAAAAGCCATCTCCTTTTGCTTAAAGCAGTGAGATGTGCTGAGAAACTGGTACAGTACGAGAACATTTTAAACACAGAGGAGACAAGATTTATCTGGCTGATATACAATATAAAACAAAAATCGAACACCAATGTTACAGCATTATAGTGAAACAAACCACAGTAATTAGATGCTTTGAAGTCAAGCCTATATTTTCTTCATTTTTTTCATGAATTATTGATCCACTTTCCTCATTAAAAGGAATGGCAGGCTCTTGCAGTAAATGGACAAGTGACTACAACATTTATATAACCATATATCCTCTGCATCTGGCAGTAAAACACATTTGTGTATAAAACACCCCTTCTGAATTGGCATGTCTGCAAAACAGATTTACTTCTATAACCACATTCCTTTTCTTTTGTTTCTAAAACACAGCTTCCCTTACATCATCATGCAATCCAGTGTTTTACTCGGATCATATTAAGCAAAATATTTTCAAAGAGCCTGTATTGTCCATGGTGCAGTAGAACAGTTCTTGTCTATAATGAGATGTAAATAAACTGTCTCACTTACCTTATTTTCTCCATCTCTGCCGCAGAGGCCTACAAGAAATCAAATAATAGGAGCAAGTGAATGAAAGAAAACATTCACTCTGCAGATTTATGCATAGTTAAAGCTCTCCAAATGGTTTTCGACAAGAGTCTACAAGGCGACGGTAAGCAAACCCCACATCTGCATTAGCTGAAAATAACATTGAGAGATTAACTCAGGAATAATGCAGCACGCTGCAGGAGCACTGTGTATACCCACGAGCCATGGGCAACAGAATGACTCAGTTGTAGCGCTGAGGCAGAAAATGGGGAGAGAAACGGAGAAAAAAAAAAAAAGCAGCAGCAAGTAACAGGTTACTGTGCCTCCTGGATTTCAGAGGAAAAGTTGAAATGCGGTGCTACCCTCTGTGCGGTGGGCATGGCAGCAGTGCTCGACTGGCTGGGAAATTAAAGTGACTTCATCACACGTGAATTTTGAGTTTGATTTGTCGTGTTTTGAGGAGCCTGACAGATGGAGTGGACACAGGCTTGCATCCTTTGTGGGAGTTTCAAATAACCAAATTACTTTCCTCAAGTAATACGCTATCTTGACGATTAGCATATCAATACATGTAGGCTTTTTATTAACCCCTTCATTGCTAGTCACCTACAACTCCAGTAACTCCCCAGTTCCCTCTGCCTGCTGTGGCAGCTGGACTCCCATTAACCCTTTGGCAGTTGCACAGCACTTCTGTAGCCTTGAATTTTTGCATCCCCGTGAAACAGAAGGTGGTAATTCCATTAATCTGCCTTGTTTCTTTTTACCCTATATATGCTGTAAATTCTACTTATCTGTAGCATGGAGAATCATTAATCTCTGTCAGTACTTATATGAAAAGCAGACTCTTGTTAACCCCTTGGCTCCTTTTTCATCATTATCTTGTGTAAATCCTTAATAGCTGCTTCCATTTCATCTTATCACACCACTGGCACAGGATCTCATCAGTCCCCCTGGCCCTGCTTTATTGTAACTAGGGAATGAACACTCAGAGCAACCCTGCAATCTCTAGAGCCAGATAAATCCTAGCATCTGAGAAACTCTTATTTATACTGAAGGCATTGCCCATTAATCATGCACACTTTAAAGCCTATTGATTAATGACTAACAATCATATTTGAGTATGAAATAAATTAAAGATTAAAAATAGGGAAATTTTTATCAGTTATCCAGCAGGAAATTTGTCAAACTGCCTGATAAAAGATACCGAATGACAAATTGTTGGTTCCTCATTGTGTCACTCATTTTTCCTTCTTCTCATTTATTTTTAATTTGCCTATTAAATAAGTTGTCAGTCAGGCCAATGTTTGCATGATAATTTCTGATGGCTTGTATTAAGGATCTTAGTCGTTCACCAGAACATGGTATGCAAGAAGCCAGCTGCAGGAAAACCCCTCTGCAGCCTCCCAGTAGAGGATGTGATGTGCATTATGCACTCCCTTCATGCCTGTTGGAAGCACGGGATTGCCCATGGTAAATCCCAGATTCTGAGATTAAAAATCTAACTCAGGGATCCATAGTTGCTTTCCTTAATTTATACCTATCCATTGAATCCATGTGTATTCTGTAGAATGCAGGAAACATTTTAAACATCACTGATTGGAAAAAGAGCCATGGGGGCCTTTCCTTGGAAAGCCATTGGCAACCCCATGGGCTTGCCACTTTCATTTTCCAAAGGTGTACTCAAACACATTGTCCTAATCATCAAGTTCCTGTTAGTCTGGGGAGGCTGGACACAGCTTTCACTGGAGATATTCAGTATTGGTTTGCCCTGAATTGCAGGAGTTACCCATGAAGGGTGGGTACTTGGAGATCGGATTTTAGTGCTTCTGTTGTGGCAGTATCTACAGACACAAGGGGAAGTTCCTTGAGTTTTGCTTTCACGTAGTGCTTTGAATAGTGCTGTACTCACGGTGTCAGGGTGAGGATGGGGTTAAGTGCAGGATGGAGAAGAGAAGCTGTAGGCTGGTTTTTGTCTATACAGTTGACCTCATCGGTGAATGCAGGTGAAATCATTGGCTGCCAACCCCAACAGGAAATTAGTGTGGGGAAAAAAGCACAGGAAAAGCCTGACACCAAAACAAACCAGAAAACTAAACCAAGCTGCAATTACTTCTGATTTTTGAATTATTATTATTACTAATGCTTCTATTTTTCCTTCCTCACAGTAGAAGTTGTGTGTAACAGGGCTGCCAATTTTTCTTTGGACCTTTGGGGATGTAATCCTCTGCCTTTCTTTGACAGTCGGGGCCGACAGGAGGGTGCCCCTTGTCTTCTTATCTGATAGGAGCGATGGCTTCAGCTCAGCCCTCCTCAACAAGGATGTTTAGACCTGGGTCAGAGACTTTCTAGGCCATGGCACTGCAATGTTCCCTCTCTTCTTTTGATGAAGATCTACTCCCAGTAAATAAATAAGAGTAGATGAAAGGACTAGGTCCCAGGTGTTTTTCAGGAGAATGGCCTAGCTTGTAAGCTTGTAAGCTAGAGAGTCAAACAAGCATATAGGAATGTGTGGTGGTTTAAAAAA
>VXAV01005941.1:55215-71898 GCA_013399715.1 Alectura lathami | reverse complement strand
CCCATTTCTTCTCCTCTCTTGCCAAAAGGCTTAGACATTCAAAAAGATTTCAAAAGCCTGATTTTCTGAAACAGCTCTGTTTTCAGAAGATGGCATTTTTACTGAGGCAAAATTTTTGTTTCCTAGTCAGTTCCCTGCCACTACTATACCCTGTGTAACCTCAGAGGCTACATCATGCTTAGATTGCTCTCTCTGAAGGCTCCCATCTTCAGTTTCCTAGTTAACTGATTTTAAAATATATTCTAAATGGCTTTGAATTGGTCAAATGTAGGGTGTCCTGTAGGACAAATTTCAAGTAGAAAGACTGAAGTAAAGATTGGTATAAGGTTATCCTTTAAAATATACCATTTATGAGTTGCTGCTTGCTGGTGGGTTGATTTATTGTAAGTGCTTCTTGATATCCGAACTGAGCACTGTGATTGAAGACTTCTGTGATTTTTTTAATAACATTTTAAATTAAGATCAGTAATTACCTTTAATTACAGATATATCAGATGTAATTTAAACACTTTTTTTTTAAAAGGAAAAAAAAACAATATCAAGGCAGAGTGACTAAAGAATTTTTAATGAGCCTTAAAATAAGAGTTTTTGTCTTTAACAAAATGTTTGGCCTTGGTAATTCCATGTCCTACAGTTCCATATATAGTCTTCTACTTTAAATATGGAGACTGGTTTGAAGATTTTCCCTTCTATGGAAATTTTGTGTAATAATTTTGCCTGGGAGCGCTTTCAGGCAATGTCTAAGAGTACTAGAAGAAAAATTTTGTTTCCAAGCGTTTGAAGAAAACAAGTTAAGAAACAAAGAACAACTGACAAGACTCTCTTTTTCTTTTTTTTCTGAAAATGGTAAGCATTTGAAAGTCCATTTTGGAACAGGTATCCTAAGGCCAAGGTTTTTGTTGTTGTAGATGATGGGTTTTTGTTGTTTGTTTGTATTGTAGATTTTTTTTTCCTTATGTCTGTTCTAAATGCCTATCTGATATTCTTTGCTATTCTTTGAGAAAAAGTCACTTACTTGCTTAACTGAGAGTGGGAATGCTGTTAATGGAAACTCCAGGAAGTATTACTGTGGCTTTTTTTCCTCAATTGTTGCTGATTTTCAGTCAGCATGAGAACCTCTCAATTGTTTTGAAGTCAGTAGAGCAAACAAAACACGCTGTGATCGCTTATTTTTTTTTTTTATCTCTCTATGTTTAATTAGTGAGTCAAACAAACCCATGACAATGGTAGAACATTTTTAGTCATTTTCATACATAGAACATGATATAGTGATAAAATTCTTTGACTTTTCTTTTTGTATGAGTGGTGTTTTTAATGTTGATTGCTGAAAAAAATCTTTTTTAATATAGTGGAAAGTTATGTTGACAGTTTATCCATCGTTCTACGACAGTCATGTGGTGACAGCATTGACAAAATATTGGTTTATTTCCTTTGTTATATTAGCATTTTCTGAAGGACAAGCAGTCATGAGATTTCAAATCTCTCAGCTATGTAATGAAATTTTTTTCCCCTAACATCTTGAGGTCATTTTCTATAGATATAGATGTATGTGTGAAAAAGGAGGTGAAAGCTCTTTTTTTGTATGTTTGTTGGAAAGCGAAATTTCATTTTAGAAGGAGGGACAGGACCCAGAGCCTAGGTCAGTTCACACGTCTTTTCTGTCTGTTCAGTGGACTTTGGGTAGCGTGCTGGCTAGCAGTGACCAAATGCATAAGACAAGAAAGGGCAGCAGGAAATTATTGCTGCTCATTTAGTCTATTCTGACTTGGCCATTAGTGTGGAAATCACTCTTGTTTCTGTGGTGAGGAGAGCTTTAAATGAGAGTTTACTCACATCTAAGGTCTTCTGGATACCTAGCACGTTTGTAAACTGCCACGTTTTCAATCACAAAAGTTTCACTTCATTTCTTTTATGCTTGCTGTGTTACTAAAGTCTGATTGACAGGAACCAGTGTGGCCATATTCCTTTTCTTTTCTATAGGGTAAAAGAATAAAAGATTTGATTTAATAATATTTATGGACTACATAATTTGATAGGATCAATCTTTAATTAGACTCTTAATCCATTTTTAGAGATAAAGTATAGGCTACAAAGTACTATTCAAGTGTTGTTTGGAAAAATGCTAAAATTTTATCTATAGGAGCTTTCACAGAGCTGGAGGAAGCATCTGGTTGCATTTGATTTGGCATCATGTTTTGGTTGTATCTAATGAATTTTTGCCAAAGAAGAATAATCTTTCTGTAAAACTCTTGCCTGAAATTGTCACAGAGATACAAAGGAAATTGAGTCCAGTTCTCCACATGAACACTGCAATAGCTATTTTGATCAGAATACACCTCCTCCATGTACATCTCCATGCCACAGGCTATCAAACACCTCCACTGTTCTCAGACCATCCATAGATGTTTAGTGTGTAAAAAGTGAAGAGGTATCACAATTCACTGAGGGAAGAAGGCAGAAGGGGTCAACAGCATCCCTAACATCCTATGTCCCTGCAGTACAAGGAATGTGTTGGGATTACTTGGCTTTTTCACTTGGAAAAAGCCGCATCACGAATACTATGAAGAATGTGAGCATTTCATTAAACTGTAGGGTTTTCAAATGTCTGACCTGAGGGAAAGTATCTGGCAATCAATTTAGATATGAATAACCATGAATAAGACATACCAATTCTCTCTGTACCTCCAAGAGCAGCATTGCACCATCCTAGCATCCCCTCTCTCTCTGGCATCAACTTCTGATGCTTCCTAAGGTGAAAGCAGAAACCCTCCACAGCCACGTTAGGTGACAAATAGAAGCTCAGACCTTTGAACTAATGGCATAAAACAAAAACATACTGTAAACAAACCCACCTCAGCAAAGAAATAAATACATTTTCTTTTTAACTCTTAGAGGTGGCAGATAAGTTCAACACCCAAAATCTTCACATCACACCTGAATATGCGTCTCCACATCACCACGACTCTGTCATGCAATGTACATAAGCCTGCTACACTCCATCTTGAAAAGGTTAGGTATTTTTTTTGCCCTGTGCGTTACTAAGCACTACTAAACCGATGGAAATCAGAGGGTGATTCCAACCATGCTAAATTCTGTATGACCTGCTCAACTCTGTTTAATCTTGCCAGTTAAATTTAAAGCATGTTACTCCCACCCTGTTTTTAAATTCTGACAAGCATTTATGGAGATATGTCTTATCCGAGAGGGAAAACAAGACATGATTCTTTGACTGCTCTCAGAAGATTATACTCATTCCTTCTGTCATTTCAGTGTCCTTTTTCTGTTTCTATTCCAAATTAACTTAATCTCACTTGAAAGTGAGTAATCAGAGCTGTATATCATGTAGAAAACACCTTGACAGTACCTTGTATAACAGCAAGAACGCTTCAGTAACCTTCAGGAGAATATATCTGCAGTACATCTTAGGCTCGTCTCAGATTTCCGATAGTTCTGCTGTGTTGGAGGCTCATAGATATTTTAGTCTAACAATACGCTTAAATCTCACTTTCCCTGCTACTTCAAAATGAGTCCAACTGCATGAAGTCTTTATTTAGATGGCTTTGTGATAAATTTCATTTCCATTAAGCTGCTTGTCATCTCTGCAGACCTGATTATGGTCTCAAGTTAACTAATATGCATTTGTAATAGAATGTGTCCAAAAACTTCTTGCAAAGTTCCAAGAGCTTCTTTCCAACCCAACAGACTTCCTTTTTAACATGGTACTTTTTAAAAAATAAAATTTGTGTTCAGATTAATAATCTTGATTTACTCTCTATTATATCATTTTTAAACAGTAATTCTCAGCTGGGAGTTTTATGTATTGCTTTGTGCAAATCTAGATAGATCAGAACATATTCATATGAGTATGAAATTGGTGTTTTTAGCAGTTTTAGAAAAGTATATTTTTTGTGTTTTATGCTGTTTCTCAGCATCCATGGCTGCTTGTCTTGCTGTACTGTGGAAGCCTTCACTTTCCTGTGAGTTACATTTTCTCTTTACCAGTTGGAATGTTTGAACTGATGCACGGAAACAAACTCTATAACTCAGAAAGTTATAAAGCAGGTATGTTTATTACAGCGCCGGGTGCAAGGGGCATCGCTCCTCCAAGCTTGCACACCAGATCACACGACAGGCGCTTATTTATTACACAAAATCATACATATTCATAACTGTAGGCTGGGTTATTACAATCAGTTCTAGGAATGGGTGGGATCATTATAATTATTTCCAAGAAATCATTATCACATGTCTCCTTGACCAGGTGCCCTGGTGTCCGGTGGTCCTGGGGTCTCTTTGAAATTAAGTCTTCAATGTGCTCTTTCCAAACACAAAGGGCTGAGTTGACCCTTTAACTAGCAGAGCCAGTCTTGATCAGATAGTACTCTTTGCAGAGACTTGCATAGATAACAGGGCATAACTGGAGTCCTTTGTCAGGCCAAACAACATCTTACTTTAAATTCAGCTCCTAGTAGTCTGTTCTCTTTATCAGAACCAATGTGCTTCATGAAAAGATTTTGCTTCTGGTCTTGCTGCTTCATGTGCCAGTCATTCAAGATCTTGGGCTGGGGATTATCCTGATATCAGCACATTGAATGCGCTCAACATTCTCTCCTTTCCTATTGTAGTTACTGTTATGTATTCCTCCTCCTTAATCAGATATCCTAAAATTGTCCCCATATTCACTATAATCTCTAATGAAAGGTTAGACAAAATATCCCTTTAATAATCAGATCACATCTACATTACCATCCACATTACCATGAACTTCTCTCTGACCTTCAGCATACACTGAGCCTTTTTTTTTTCTTTTTTTCTTTTCTCTTTCTGTTTGTATGGTTGAAGATCTTATTAGAACTAGTTTTGAAAAAAAATCCTTAGCAAGGTCTATCTTCAATAAAATTCAGGCTGAAAGAGACAGGGGAATAGCCATGACAAAAGTAAGGTAGAAAACTTGGACATTTTTCTCACTGTAGGCGTTACGTTCACAGCATGCACTACATGTGTGAGCAAGTATCAAATAACCATAAACTAAATTGAAAATATAACCTGCAGGCTTCTCTTTTGCATGTTTGGAAAAATGTAACATTCTCAAGCTGTTTTATTTTCTAATATTTTAGAATCTTTATTTTGATTCCTTAGTTTCATTTTCACTCTGTGAAGTCTCAGAGCTAACTTCCCAACAGGGGTAAATTAGCAGAGCTCCAGTGAAGTCAAGCCTTGCTGACTGACACCACTAGAGGCTCTGCTCCTAAATGGCTGTTCTGGTGAGTCAAGCTGATTTCTGTCATACCCAGTACTCTTAGCTGGCATGATATAGTCCCTCTCAAAAAACAGTCCCTAAAGAACTTGCAAGTGTTCTCTATGTCGCTTGGCAAATCATCCACTACAACCCAAACAAAGACTATCAAAATTAGGCAGCTTCCTGCCTATAAATGAGTTAGGACTCCAATTGCTCAGTATATTTTTTGTATGCTTTTTTCTCAATCAGATGATTTGTATCTGTGCACTTAGTTAATGTGATTAAACAGGCCATTTGTATTAAAATAGTTCCTGTATCCATTAGCAGAGATGTGGTTCCGTGATGCTAGGAGCCGTACAAACTCCTCATGTGAAGAGGAAAGCCTTCAGACAGATCCATGCAATATTTTGTGTATGATGCTTAGACACAGCAGTGGCTCTATTTTGTGAGAATGGATGGTTAAACTTTGCTTTCTTAACAGATCTTCAGCATCATATGGTGCCATGGAATTACAAAAGGTTAAAATAGAGGTGAAGCCAAGCTGTCTGTCCAGCCATGTTTACTCTTCACTTCCATCTAGCTTTACTCCAGCTTGACCCTACCAGGTAAATCAGTAAATAATGTATGTGAGTGGAGGCTGAGCAGCCAGTGGAAAATGTTATCCAATTGACTAACTGGTGTTTGTGTCGCTTAAACTAATACATGGCACTACTTACTGCACATTGCCAATGTATTTATGTGGGTGTCTGTATTACAGACAATGTTAACTGTAATTATAGATATCACATCAAAGTATTTAGCCACAGCTGATGCCACCTAAGAAGCTCCTGTTTGTCAGTAGATAATAAAGTTAAGAGTGGTTTTGTACTGAGTGATACCAAGGCTTAGGTCATCAGGAGCCAGGATGGCTTATGAATTCTAACACAGCTGAAACAAGTCTTGGATGTTTCTGTGTTTGTATCTTTATATCTCTGCATATGTCTCTACATACCGGAGATGTTTTCTTTGTGAGTGTTGGCGATAGGAAGTGGGAGAGAGAGATGAGAGGGGGAGCAGAACTGCAAAATTCCTACATCCTGCAGTCATAGAGCTCTGCTTGTTACAAAACATGCATAAACATGCATTTTCTGGTCTAACTACATCTACATCTACCTAGGTCACGGTAGCTGTCACCCATGCGCTTGTTATACAGGGTTTAAGCCATTTCAACAAGAAAAATTTCTTGTTGTGATCACTAGCTTTGTGTCCTGTTTTCAGCACCATCCCAAAGGAGGAGTTTAGAGGAAGACATTAAGATTGCTAAGGGAACTGGAAAACTGTTAGCAAAAGCAATACTGAAACTGGTTAAGATAATTGTCCTCAAACAAAGAAAATTTAGCCGTTAAGAGAAAAGGAATCACCCATTTTCTTTGACCAATGTGGACTGAGTAGAAAACAATGGGCTGAAACTGAAACCAGAAAGACTTAGGGACAATGTTGGGGAAATAGTTTAATTATAGGGACAGTAATGTACTGAAAGTATTGTCCCTAATAGATGTGGGATGTCTCAAAAAGTTTGGAAGTATTTAGGTACAACTTTTGTGTCATAGGGCAGGACTTCCACATCTGTGACTGCACCCCTACAAAGAAAGGACAGCACAAACCAGCACAAATATTTCTTCCAGCGAATGGAGAATGTGTTTTACTGCCTTCAGATGAGTCAGTTCCTAAGGCACCCTTGCTTTCCTGGGTTCCAGGTGCTGGGGAATCAAGAGCCTCCTAAAAATAGGGCATTTATGTTCACACCTTTTGTCATTTGTGAACTTATCTACAGACAAGGAAGAGCAAAATAAACAAGGTGCAGTGATACACCTAGACAATATCACAGATATTTCCTTGAAAAGAAAGCCAGACTTCAAAGCTTTCACTTCTGTCACACAGTACTGGTGGAAAACAATATGTGTTTATTGATTCACCTTCTTTTTTATCCCATTTCCAACCAATGTGTGTAGTGCTTCAAAGTCATAACACTGGAGCTGTGTCTATTTCTGGAACAATCGGTGTTCCAAGGGTATAAAAAGCCGTGGTCTATGATAGATCCTTTGGATTTATGCCTGTAATTTTTTAAAAAGAGAACTTTACTTAAGCAAGAAAAGAATGAGGCCAGAGAATAATATTAAGGGGATCTTTGATCTTCCTCTTTCAAACCAGTCTCTCTCTTCACCAAAGGAATAGGATCTTCCTAATAATATTATGGATGAGATTAAAAAAAAAAAAAAGAAAAGAAAGAAAAATTGTCCACTAATCCACAACAGACTATAAGGGGATTAGGATGTTTCTTGAATCAAAGGAACTGCTTCCAAACACCACTTTAGCTTATGTGCCAGGAAAATTTAACCATAGGGAAGAAAAGAGTAGGTCATAATCCTTGAAGTGCTGTTGGTTGACACTGGATTACTTTTTACCACAAAGCATCTGTGTGAAATATACACTGTACATTTGAGCTCTCAATAGTGTTAGGGTACATGCAAACACATCTGTAAAACAAGCTTCAAAAGTTGCATGCCTCAGTTCTTTGCTATTAAAGTTTTAAAGTGTTTTCTGCTATTTACACAGAGGTCAAGAGATAATGGGAGGCCATTATGTATATATAATAAATATTTATGTAATATGTAGATATACACACTGAGAGCTCAAGATGCTGAATATTAATTACCATTAAAATATCCTCAAGCTACAATAAGACTTAGAGAGGTACCTATTTTACAGACAGCTCATGCTCCTTTAGGGCATCCCAAGGTCAGGTATTGATGTTACAAGGTAAAAGAAACTTGAACTTTACTCTCCCAAGTCTTCAGTTAATTTGCTAACTCCTTCAACTACCTGTTTGTTTATCTCTTTTTAGGCAGGGTCTGAAGGCAAGAAAAGGTCCTTTTGCCTGCCGCTCTCTGCAACCCTTCATAAGATCCAGCCAGGTTCTTACCACAACATTGTCTAAGTAAATAAGGCAAAATAATTCCTGAGCTGCAGTGATTTGGGTTTCTGCAAAGCCACGGTGTTACTGGTCTGTGTCAACATTACTGATTCTGGTTGTGTCATTGTAATAATTTTAAGTATATGGTGACTTCTTTGCTGGACTTGGATGGTGTTTTAATTGCTATAGGGTCATAAGAGGTCTTTTTATATTCACTGCATTCTGCATTAACATTCTTCTCAGTGGTTCTTTTCTGCAAGTTTAAAGAAGTCTGTTCTTACTCCTACACAAAATGTGGAATTGTGAGGCTTTACTGTGGAGACATTAAATCAGACTCTGGAGATTCCTTTGTCAAAAAGGAAGCTGTATTGTTAAAATTACATCTGGCTTTTGCATGTGTCACGTTTCACAGGAGCATTGAGCCTGCATCAGCTAGCGGCTTTGCTTGCAGTCTTTCTTCACACAGCGCTATTTTTAGATTTTCATCCTGTTGAAATTCAATAGTCTAGTTGTCAAGGCAAGTAAAAAGAGATAGCTAAGGCTGAATTTGTCAATGATTCAGCCATGTTCATTGTTACTATTACTATATAAGTGTACCATAGTGGGGGACAAACACCACATTTAGGACACAAAATTGCATGGAACTGTCAGTTTTTGGACTGAAATTATCAAGTGCTTAAACATAATTACAAACCATACTTGAATCATTACAGAATAAGTAGAAGGTTATCAGAATATTCTGGGGGGAATTTGTGGGTTTCCTGAAAGTAATGGCAGTCCCCTATACTTTGATTTCTGGGGGTATTCTGTCCTTTTTCTCTCTCCCATTCCCCTTATCTCCCCATAGACACTTTCATACACCTTTACTGTCATATGAAGGAGAAAAGAAATTGGCAGTGGTATCAGATGAGGACAGCAAAGGATCAGATCAGAGCATTATCGTACCCCAGTGCATGATAACAAATGAGGACATCTGCATTTAAACAGAATCAGGGTCAAATTCCATAAGAGGGCTGACTCCATTGGGGTACAGATTGGGATTTAGTAGAGACTTTATACTGAGCAACTGAAAAGCACTGAATGAGAAAACAGACCTATTTCTTAATAGGTGAATACCTTTGTAATTATACCTATTTAAACAGTACTAAAGGCCTCCAGTGATTTCTGAGATTCTTACCATGCCCTCTCAAACACTGTGATGATGATTTATAAGACATAGGGCATTTCTTTCAATGAAGTTAAAATTAGGAAGAGATGTCACAATCTCCATGATGGCACTCCTGTCACTAGCTGTATATATCTTGAGGTGTTTATGTGCCCCAGAGACAAATGCACTTGTTCTTGCTGTAGCCTGGGAGGCCCCAAGGGCATGGGGGGCTGCAGGGGGTGAAAGTGTTGGTTTGAGGCTTATCAGGCTGCTACCTGTGCATGTGGGAATGGAGACAGCAGGGCTGGGGCTGGCAAAACTCATGCTCTGGTCTGTCTGAAATGAGCTCAGTGCTTCCTACACTGGCTGAAACCTGCCAGCACACTGAAACTAAATTTCTAGATATTGGATACCCAATATATTAATTAAAGAAGGATCTAAAGATGTCATATTATATATACAAGATAAAATACCTACTTCCAGAACTCCAACAACTCTTAAATTTTCATGTTCTACAAATTTAAGGTTAGGTGAAAATTTTTAAACAATAAGTCATGAACTTCAGTTGTTTGAGTGCTGTCTGGCAGGAAAACCTGATTATTGCCAGTTTGCTCTTTGCCGTGTGGAAGACTTGCAGGACTGAAGTACCAGTCTCCTAGCAACCACAGATCCTTTAAGAATCTTCTCTTTGATAGCCCCTAAAATATGTTAATGCCACAAGATATTGCAAAATAAAACACTAGGACCTACTTCTAATGAAATATGGAATTTTGATTTATATATTCAGTCTAGAATGACAACACCACTGCATATAATCTACAAATGAAGCACAGTTCTGGTGGTGACTCAATATGGTTTGGGTTGCTAAACATTCTTGTTTTGTTTAATTAGATTTCATTACCAAATCCCATCAGTGAAAATGGTTATACACATAACTGTGTACATGAGCAGTCCCAGTGAACTTGGTGTGACTATTTATGTGTTTAATTACTTGCTGGACTGAAGATTTACTGTCTGATTTTCAGCAGACAATATTTTTAAGGTACTGCTCTTCTTTCTTCCCCTGGTTATCCACATCTGCTTAGGAGATTATTTTCTGACAATCTGTTACACATACGCTGAGAAATAGAGAAATTAAACCTTAAAAACAAAGTTCAAAGCTCACACCCTTACGGGAGATTTTGATTCAGCAATTATGCTGTCCTCAGGGCACCCACAGAGTGCCTCACTCTCCAGAGTGCAATAAATCTTTCAAGGTGCAGACCTGAGAGCAGGAGGGAAACAAAAAAGAAGTAAGCATGTTAATCAATTCAAATGCCTACTACGAGGCACAGCTGCAATGGTGTGCCAAGAGACATCTAAAGGGCTACACAGATGTAAGTCAGCCCAGGATGCAGGAGTCTGCATTTAGTGTAGAATCCCAAAGGATATATTCATGTTGCTGCATTGCTATTTTTAATGAATGAAGTAGGAAAGACTGTAGTACCAGGCAGAACTTGTTGGAAAGGACTGAAATTCCAGATTTCTGAAAAATAGGGTGGAGAGCTCACAAACTATTTGTTTCGAAAAAAGATTTTTCTGTCTCAACCATGACTTTATGAAGAGATGAAAGATAGTTCAAAGAAAAATAAACTGTACATATCAGGTCCTCACAGATCTTGGAATTACATCCACCCCAATGGAACAGTGCTGTAATGAATGGTCTCTGTGCAAAGCCTCTGTAGGGCAGTTGTGATGATTGCACAAAGGATAGCATTTCTCGTCTGCTTCTACTGATTATTGTGTAAGTGCCCTAGAATCTCATTAGTTCGATCTTTATTGCATTCATTATAGCAGCTTCACCAAGGAGAAAAAGGCTTCCCCTTACTGCTTATCTAGGTAAAGGACAAGTGACTCTTTGTGGTCAGAACATCCGACTGGCTTCTTCTAGAGTGAAAAAAGAGATGACAGAATGAAAGCGAAGTGTCTGAGAGGCAGTGTCGTGTCTGTCTCCTCCAGAGCAGCCTTGTCAGAGTTCTTTGAGTGCAACAAGGAGGGGAACTTTCCTTTTATTTAAAGAACATCTATTTGCAGCATGTTAAAAAGAGCTGCCATTAATTTCTATGCTTGCAATCAATAAGCAAACCTACAGCAAAGTCAAAGGGAATCCTTGGGTAATGAGGTCTACTGTAATTGAAGACTGTGGACATTTTGGGGTAACACAAAGAGGTATTTCTAGATATTCTAGATTTCTGAAGCTGCTAAGAAATATTGTAGATGTCTCTGTGCGCTTGTATGGAGCTCTGACATTCTGTATCTTTTAAGTTGTTTTTTTTTTGCGAAGGCAAGGAAATTTCCTTCTGCGAGTTCTCTTGTGTGCTGCCAATAGATACAGCCAGTTAGGTGATTGCTGTAAAGAGGAAAACTACTTACAAATGAGATTTATAAGTGAATTAATAAATAAAAAAATCATAAAGAGGTTTAAAATGTTTCTGTATTCTTATTTCTTAAATAGTAAAATTTAGGATGGAATTTCATGACTGAAAAGAATGTCTTTATCCGCTACTCAACAAGATTCTTTCCTTCCTAATGCTTGCATCATTATTAAGCACAAAAGCAAAACTGGTTTGATTTCTTGTTAAATGATAGATACATTATACAGACTGTCCTCTTTTGTGACCTCAAATGATTTCTGAGCCATAGACCATATGTGAAGCAGTGCTATTGACCAAGGTCAGTCTTCTGTTTGCATTCCAGGTGACTGCCACTGAGACAAGAAAAGAGGAGTGAAACATAAGGAGAGCTCATAGAAAGGCTCACAGAGAAGACAAGAATGGGAGGTATCAAACAATGACAGCCTACACCTGCAAAAATATCATGTTGGACAGACGAAATTTGTGAAGGAAGCATTATTGCCTTACTAACACATCATCCAGTGCTTTGCTGGGCTAATGGTTTTCTGATGAATACCTGGCAAGGACAGGCTGGGAACAGACAGGGTCCGGCCTTTCTTGAGGAATGGAGCTACTGAGCCATTACAGAACTGCTCTCTTTCACTGACATCAACAGAAGATCACCATCAGAATTTCTGTTCTTGTTCTGTTCTGTGATTTTTATTAGTGATTATTTCAGAGGTGTCTTTAGAACCTGTTATGCCCATCACCACAAGGAGAATGGTAGATTTGTGTATCAGAAGGACAGACGTGTGTGTGCAGAGACTCAAGGATATTGCATGGGTTTGGAGAAACTAGGAATGCCTGAGTGCAACCTCAATAAATTAATGAGTAATTTTCTATAAATAGTGTTACCACATGTTGGTTTTCCAGTAAAGGTTAAATGAAGACAGGAAGTCTTAAGATGTCAGCTAAAAAGGGAGTTAGGGTTTGAAACTGTAAAGGGGATGATAGCAAATTAAGTTCAATTCCTTCATCTGCCTTAGATTTCCTTTCTGACTTTCAGTAAGTCTCTTATACTCTGCTACTGTAAATATACTGTACTGATATTTGGGGGCGTGGAGCCTAAACCTCAGTCTATCCTATTGCTTGTAGTGTACCTATGCTACAAATATTGTTATTTCTTGCTGCATATTTATGTGGAAACTCATGCAATGGCAATTGCAATCTTGATCCTATTTCAGTTAGGAGAGCTATATTACTACTGCAGTGATCTGACAAAAAAGGCCAGGAAAATAGAAGTGATAAAGATTCATCTTGTTAAGCTCCATAAACTGAAGTATATTTACTATCTGTTACAGGCTTTCTTTTCCACTTAAATAGAATTTTTGTATTAAAGAGGGAAGATACTGCTATGGTTCCAGACTCCCTTTCATCTAGTTTCCCAAATCTTGCTTTTCAACTCGTTCTTTGTGTGACATTGGGACAAGCTGGAAGATGAATTTGTGTTTTAGTCTCTTTGTGAAGAAACTTTCTAAATCAAAGGTTGCAAACCACTCTCCCCAGTACCACAAATGTGCAGAGAGGAGAAAAGGACCAAGGGCGATGAAATATTCAGAGACAAAAGGAGCTGGACTCAGTGAAACATTCTGGAGTGTGGTATCTGTGAAACACTTCTGTCTGGCAATGGCAAAGAAACAGGGCATTAAATTAGGTATACATTAAACTGGAAGCTCATTAATGTTGGTAGTGATCTACAGTGTGAAAGTGCAGTGTAGCGCACAGAAATAACCAAGGGAAAGCCATGCACTTATAGCAGTGGAGATGGAATTTTAGTGCTGAAAATCTACTTGAAAAATTAGGCAGCCTGATCAAATGGGGACATGTAGAACGATAAACAGCAAAGCATGTAAACAACTACTTAGTACATAAGGGTACTTCCTTAAAATAGCCTTCTGGATGTCCAAAACAGAAAGATTCACAGAGAACCTGAACATTTATGTAGAATACTATCATCTCATACGATTGTACTTTTCTTCTTTTAGCAGTATAAACATGAGGCACTGAGGGAAGAGAAGCAGGAAAGAAACATTGTCAACTGTGTGATAAAGAATCCATTGAACCAAAAACTTCATATGAAGCATAAAATAAAAGGGATTGAGATAACTGGAACAGAGAAAGGGTTAAAAGGAATATGTATGGAAAGCCTAAAAATATCCGTAGAAGTTAAAATAGAAATATTAGTGTGTAATATTAGCATCACTACATAATTACAATCAGCATACCATAAACCTTTTTGATATACACTGTAGGAAACTGCCAGAGACAGTCAGAAAGCCCTGATGTCCTTTTTCAGCTGGGAAAAGATCTAAACTCATAGTCAGAAATTCTAGCTCTGTTGATCTGTGTGTGATTTTTGCTATTTGATTCAAAAGTTTCCAGAGTTTCATCCAACAGGAATATTCCTTCAAGGTAGAGAATTCAGTTGAACTTCCAGTTTGATATTAGTATTTATTAGGGAGAGGGTGACATCATTCTCCACTCTTAAGCCAGAAGAGATTACAAGGATTTGCCTGTAAGCCTGTACTTCAGACATCACTAGAAAGGGCTGCCAGGATCAGCTCCCCTCTAGGCTGCAATGAGGTCAGTCTGGCAGCCTGGCTATGAGTATAGAGCCAAATGAGCCCTCAGAAAGAAAAATTTCATGCTGTCAGGTCATTCTTTCAGAAAGTGAAGTTGATTTTTTCTCTTTAGAGCAATAACCAGTACATATGAAAGGAGGCAGTCATGTTTTATAGCAGAATTAATATATTTTATTACACCAGTTGTTACATTCTGAGAAGCAAACAGAAAAGCCATGATGTTCCTGAAACTGTATTTGGAAGAACAAAGTTTTAAACACAGAAAGAGAATGCTTAGTTTGTTTTCTTACTTGGCCCAGAAGAAGCTCTCTCTCCCTTGAAACATTGTCTGTTTATATCTTGTTTTCAAAGCTGGAAGAGCCCTGCAAAAAATTACAATATTGTGTATACTTCCATCTTTTGTTACCACTGTGTAGGGCTCTCTTCAGCTTGGTAATGACCTAAACATTCCCCTCTTTATTAATCTTCCATGTCGGTCGTCTCCAGAGGTGTATTTTGGAATTTATGGCCAACAGAATCACAACATCAAAACGAAAGGTCTTATCCCTATGGTTTCACAAAAACGTATATGAAATGACACAGTGAGAAATTATGGAATATCCTGGAAGTAGGAACTAACTTTCTGACTCCTGTCAGGTAGAATTTGGACGCTACCTCGCTGCCTGAGGACTTAGATATCTTCAGGTGAATGTCTAACTTTACCCTGATTGCTACTGATATTTTAGACCTTCAGATTGTTTTGTGACAATGAGCTCCATACACAAGCTTGTGTTTAAAAATCACTTCTTTTGATCATTTTTGATTGCATTGCCTTTCTGTGTTATTTGAGTCCTTCATTCTTGCATTATGACGGTAGAAACTGGAGCGGCTGACAATCATTTTACCACCCATGGCTTTTAATATTTCTTCTAAACTTAAGCCATTTTTTTTTTTCTGTCTCCTCCTAAAGAAGAGAATGACTTTTTGTTCATTTCCTAAAAGTTTTCTTTTTCTGCCTGGTGTTGGCAAGATAAAGATCAGAAACTTTTTGGTTCTCTACACTGTATTAATATGGTCACCAATGTTAGTTTCTCTCCCTATATTATTGAACAGCCGTGTTCAGCAAATGTTCTTACAGGGCTTTTCATGAGGGCTTTTTGTTCTATTCCTTCTTCTTCCCCACCCAGTAAATTTAGATTTCTTGCCACTGAGCACGCTTGGATTTGTCAGTTCTGAATTTTGCCTTCCCTTGTGCTACACCTTCACCCAGCTCTGTTAGTTCACTTTGAAATATATCATCTCTGGATTTTCCCACATAAGTTTGTGTTATCCTTAAGAGCTTTTTCCTTCACTCATATGCTTTTCTCATTATTGCTAAAGTATGACTCAGTAGTTGTCTTGTTAACCTGTTATTAATCTTTAATTTTTATTAGCATTTTTGACCATTTAGTCCTACAATTTCTTTTTCTTAACTTGTTTCATGTAACAAAGCTTTAGTACTTTCTCACTTCTTTATGACTTCTTGGTTCTAATAGGAGCTCATCCTCTCTAAAGAGCTCCCCAGGACTTTGCAAATGTGGCATATGCAATCTCAATGAATAATTTGAACGCTAACTTTAAGACACCTTTNTAGATAATTCTTCCTTCAATACCGCCCTTGAATTTTTCAGTCAGTATTCTTGACATTAATATTGTTTTTCTATGCACAGAAGTTAAGATACCTATTTAATACTCCTATCGTTCTGGTTTTATATCCAAATTTATGTTAGCTTCATTTTACCTACGTAGTCAGCACTCCTCCTTGACCCTTCAGAGTCTGTTTACAGTTATCTAATCCAATAGCATTAACTTTCCTTCTTACACCTAGATATGTAACTTTATCATTGATGATACTAATGGTTGTTGTTTTTTTTCCCAGAAATTAAAAGTGAGATCTCTTTGCTCTGATCTCAGTATTGTTTACCACATTGTCAGTGTTTGTGTTATCCATGAATTAATAATTATTTAAAAAGTTTACCTTGCAGCCACCAATGAATAGGCTTAGTATTTTTTGGCTTAATTTCTGGGAGCCTTGTAAGGTGATTTCCTTTGAAACAACCCTTTTGAGAGCTATTAGTTAACTCTGCATTCACTGAAAAAGTGTTTTACTGTTAATGTACAGCTTTATAATTTTTAAAATGAAAGCATCATGTCATATTAAGTCAAATGTCTTTCAAAGACTGTTACAGCTGTCCTTTTAAGCTCGTGCTTTGGGGAACACTGGCCAGAGTGTGAAGGTGATATTGTCAACAGAATAAAAACAGCAGAGTACTTATTATCAAAGGGATGAGGTATTATAGAACTTTGTGGAA
>VXAV01005941.1:40281-51826 GCA_013399715.1 Alectura lathami | reverse complement strand
TTTTTTTTTTTGATATGTGGAGAGTTAAGATGTTAATATAAAGCACAAACATGGCAGTCACTTAATTTTTAATCTGTTCTGTTAAGCGGGGGACAGGTGGAAATGACAAAAGAGAATTTATTTGAAGTACTGTAGGCCTAGAACAATCACTGAATACCCCACTGCAGCAGTTGTAGATACACAGAATAGCAGTTGTAACATACAGAAAATGTAGAAGAAATCAGAGCTGTGTCTACTAGATTCAGTATTTCTGGAAAACACAGAAGACAAGTGGAAAATATTTTTATGGTGTATTTTATGGAAAACAACATAATCAGTAAGTAGATTTATTTCTGACAGTAATCAGGTCTGCTGCACTTGTTCTGAAGTTAATATTTTCCAGTTAATCCTGACTCAGTAATTTAACTGTAAAACTGTATTACAGGGGTTTGAGCACTGAACTTGACATAAAAACACAAGATATTTTTAACTTTGAACTATAAAAGGAAAGTGCAAATATAGAAAGTCTGTGACTGAGTTCAGTCTGAACTGCATCAGCCTGACGGTTCAGAGAGACTGCAAGTCCTGGGTTGTAGCTGGAGCCAACATCACCAGCTGCTGGAAGTCTTAGGCCAAACCTTAGATGACAGCTAAATTTGCTGTCATGAAAGTCATTCCACGTAGATAAGGGTTTTCAGGGGTTGACAGTGCACTGACACTATAGATAAAAACTGAGAATTCTAAATGTTTAAGGAAACAAGAGTAAAGATGAACATTATCAAACGAGCTGTGTTGAATTAGATCTAACGTAAAGATAATCACGTAAGTGACAGGGTATTTCACAAATTCTTTGTGAGAGTCTGAGAGCACCAAGTTATGCATGTCCTTGACAAACAGGATGGTGTTTGAAGCCAAGTGAGTGACACTGCGGTAGAAGACAAACAGATCAGTAACTAAGAAGAAAAAAAACATTGTTATTCTAAGTTTGATATCAGATCGTGAGCTTTGAAAGTTCAGAAATGTTATCAATGACAAAAAGTAGAGCTACAAATAATGGAAGGCAAAGAGTTAAAGATAGAGAGTGCTATAACACAAGTAAAAGGAAAAGGAGATGTGTAGTTGAGTCAAGCTACAAGTATCCAGTATCACGTAAAACATGAGTTCTTTTTTTAGGGAAGAACTGTTATATGGAAAGAAAGGGGCAAAGATCCAAAACGACTGAAAAAGTGTTTGAAGATGACTGCTAGTTGGTGGGGAAACTCAAACCAGCACACAGAGAAATACCAGAAGTACCCAGCTAGCCTGACATTCATGTGTCAGGGAAAAATCCTAATGTGCCAATGCAGAAGTCCAAGGAAGACCTGAATGTTCTAAGGGTAAAGGGTGATTGAAGGAAATATCTGAACAGTGTCATGATTGATGAGAAAATGATTTAATTTTGGTTACCTGCAGCTCCACTGGACTTACTTGAGTACAAAGGAATCATTTATTCATGGAGAGAAATTTAGGTAGCATACCTTGGGACTAATGTGTTCATAGATTTATTTACACTTAAAATACCAATGAAGACAGCACTGAAGGTATATGCATACAACAGATTCCTTGGAAAATGTTGCCATATTTGATATCCAAGAAATCTCCCTAGTGAATATAACACTCCCATGCCATTACTAAGGCTTGCAGAGATGATGTTCTGATCTGAAAGAAAAGAATAAATTTATGTTGTAATAAAGTATAAGTAAATTTGGAAAGAACCAGACTTACTGGTCTGAAGCTAAAAACTGTTTAATACTGTATAGAAATTTTTCTTTCAACATACTGAAGCAATCTAGAAGCCATTGATTCACTATTTTTTTTCTTCTTGTCATCCCAAAGGGACATAAACATTTCTTTTGTAAAATTGTGTTATAGCTAGTGGGCTCATAAGCTGTATTATGTGTGAAATAACAAAAGGTATTAGTGTCACAATTCACTGTCAACCTGCCCACTCTAGTGAAAAATAAAGGTGCACAGAGATTTGTGGAACAGATCACTCTTTTGGGGAATGTATGTCTAGTTGCTGAAAGGACCTGCAAGTGACACTTGTGCAAAACAACCTACTGCAAAAGGGCTGCTCACTTAAAATAATTTTACTAAACTAAGGAGTGAAATAAACAGTTTCCCAGGTCCTGAGGTATTATGACAATAAACACAAGACTCAGTAATCCCTCAGTGTCTCAGGAAGGTTTATCTTTTGCTCCCACCAAACTAAAATAATGCCTTACCTGTGAGCATCTTGCAGCCTTATACCTTGACATTGCTGGCCACACTGCACGCAGTGTTCTTAAATATTAATATCTTTCAGATATTAATACTATGTATGTTACTCCAGGACTCAGCACAATTCCATTTTCTGTTCTATAGTTCAGAAAAAGATATTTTTTTTTCAGTAAGAGGCTATATCATTAAAGTTTTGAACAAAACCAAAACAAGGCATGAGCACTTAAGAACGGTAGGAACAGAAATGCTCCTAAGCAACATAGACCTTGTATTTTGGTTTTATATTTGGTTAGTAACCCAGGGAAATGATCACAGCACCAAGACTCCTGGAGTGCAAGAAGCAATTAGACAGCACTCTTGGACATACAGTTTAATTTTTAGGTAATCCTTTGTGGAGTCACAAGTAGGACACAATGATGCTTGCGGGTCCCTTCAAACTCAGGACACTCTATGATTCTATAGTTCTATGAGCACTGCAGGGGTACAAGAGAACTTTCCCGTGCTCATTAGCATGAGGACTCCTCCAGCTATGCAAATAAGCGAACGAATTGATCATTCTATAAGAGGTATTTTCTGAGGTATACATTCTGAAGTTTATTTCTGCAACACACCTATTTTATGTGAGGATCTGAAAATATTACACAGAACAACATGGATTTTTTCATGAGTAATTCTAATCTTACAGCTGAGGAAAGGGTTACGGATCCAAGACAGGCTTTAACCCAAAGTTACGCTATAAAACAGTGGAGGCAATTGCAAGAAAAGCCAGCATTATGCCCTCCGTTTCTTTGACCATCTCAGAAAAGATTTACCTACCTCAGAAACTTCCAGCGTTGACCAGATTTAACAGAAGGGTTTTGTATGTGGTGGTAAACTGTACAAATCCACAACTAGTTTTACCTATATTTTGCAAAAGTGCATATCTGGAAAAAAGACTGTTACTACACAAAACAGCAATCAGCACTGAAACAGCTGTGGCCTTAACTGTTGTTCAACAGAAAGTAATGATTTAAATGATATTTGTCAGATAATTCTTCCTGACATTTTAGAGCAGTGCACATACACCTTAGTAAAACTCCATTACAGCTTCAAGGATGCATGCTAATATTTATTATGGCTGTTAGGGTTCATAGTTTTGAGAAATGTGAGAATCAAGCTATTGATCTGTGGTACCAAAATAACCAAGTTACTAGAAGAGCTACCTGTTGTTTTTCTTCTGATGACAGAAGTCCAATAAAAGTGGAAAATACTTAATCCCTAGTTGTCATGATGTTTAGCTAATTATTACATTATTAAATAGTGACTCAGCTAGAAGGGCTTATTTGTTCCTTCTCAAAGAACTGGAGATTTTATGCATTGAGAAAATGAGAGCTGAAACTTTCTTCTCAGCATCCTGCTCTTTGTGACTAACATTTCCAGACACAGGGGAGAGATTTATTTCCTTCAAGGAAGGAAGGAACACTCAAAATGTGAATGAATACAAGAAAAGCAGGAAACTAACCACAGCTGTCAATACACAATTTATCAAGCTGTAACACTGCTGTGGTAATATCAGACAGAGACGCAATAACCTGTAAAAATGATTCCTGCAGATCTGAGCTCAGAAATGAAACAGTTAGCTATGTTAGTACCCAGAATTTGTTCTGAAGGCCTGGTGCTTGAGGAACAAAGCCTCTTTCCTCCCCAGGCTACTTCCTGCGATGCTAGTGCCTATACTACAGAATGGGTATAAGCAAGGTACAAATAAGCTGCCAGTAGCTTGAGAGAGGAACAGCTTTAGTCCTTTCTGCCCTCTCCTAATTTTACAATTAATAAAAAGATAAATAACAATTTGCCAACAGCTTCCCAGCAACTGTAGGGGTATTTTTCATATTTTGTTGGAATAATTATCAAACATCTTGTTACTTTCTACCACCATATGCTTCCTAGGTGGGATGTGGGGCTCTTGCACTTACATGGTAGCACTGGTAGGAGAACCAGTAGTTGTGTCTGGTCTGCTGTTACAGCTATCAGGGAAGTAAAAAGTCTTTTTGTTTTAACTGGGGACTGAGTCTGGCTCAGCAAAAGAGTCAAACTAATTTTGTTTTAATTATTTATTGTGTTCCAGTTCTCATCACTGTTTCTCTTTAATTGTATTTTTAATTAACTGCATTGATTGTAATGGACTGTACAGTTACATCACGTAACTTTGCTGACTGCTTAGTGTCCATTTTATGGACACTACAACATTCAAATAAGAAGCAAGAGAAAACCTCAAAATATTGAAAAGTGGAGAAGGTAGGTATATATACAAGGCAAATGAAGAGAATATTCAGTATTTGATTAATAGATACAGGCACCCATAAGGATAATTAGAGAAGTTTTGTTACCAATTTGTTATTCTATTTCAGTTCCCAGTAATGGTTGAGTAACCCTGGCTTTGCTCTATTTGTAGCATTGCAATTCTGTTTCCTCTTTGTGATAACTTCTCATGTACTGGGCAGTATTTTCTCTTATGTTGCTGTTCAGCGATCAGCTTTGCTGGAGTGACAGGAGACAGAGTGACAAGAGACAAAGTGTCTCCATCTGCCCTGTGTTTGCCTGCCCTGTTGCTGTCATGATGCTGTGGGCCCTAGAGCTTCCTGGAGGCTGTGGTGGCTCTCTGGGTGTCTCTTAGGGCAGTCAACGCATGTCTCAACACCCTATCCAGGAGCAGGGCAACCAGGGGGAACCATGGAAGTCCAAGCACCGAGCACATCCCTTGGGACAGGTCCGGGCTGGATGGTGGGCCTGGCTCGACAGGGCCCATTGCCGGGCAGGGCTGGGCTGTAGGGAGCTGGAGACTGGCATTACTAGAGTCTCACTGGGGCAACAGGTGACAGCCTGGGCGTAGGAAGGATTCATGCGCTGTGGGCAGGGAGCGGGATGCCCCAGGCATCGAGGACTATTACAGCCTACAGATGCTCTCCAGTCCCAGAGAGTGTTCACTTCTCCCCCAAACAGCACAGGCTCTGCTGGCCTTTGCTGTTTTGTTTTCTGCTGCTGGCTTACAGGCAGTCCCAGTTTTCTTGTTGCAAGACTATGATTCAGCTCTGAGTCTCCAGGAATAGGACATGTGTAGTACTTTCTGTGAGTTCACAGCATGGAGCTCAGTGAAGGCAGTGGTGTGAAGGTCTGGCTGATTTCTGAAGAAATAAGTGGTTGTGAACCGGTTTTTGAATACTCAACAGCTGTTCATTTTAACCATGTTCACATATCAAGGTTTTGTTACTACAGTCATCTAGCTGTAAATGTCTCTTTATCTCTGGCATAAAAACTGTCGCTGTATGAACAAGCCTAGTATTTATTCCTCATTTTCTTTTGTTTAAAATGCTCTTGTTAACCAAGCAGGAGGCAGACTGTTATTTCACTGATTGTTCTTGCCCAGCTAACATCAAATATTAATGCAAACAGCTCATAAGCTCGACTGACACAGATGTGTATTTGAATAATTTTAGTTTATCCTTGTAGGTATTGAATTTATTGTAAGAAATTGGGAGCTGTTGGCTAACTATCTCTTAACAGAAGGCTACACAGCCTACAGCCTACAAGACTGCTGTTCAGCAATAGGTATTCCAGCTCACTTGAATGTTTTCAAGATTAAGCTCCCAACAAGTTCTGGAATATCCTTTTAGTGTTGGGAATAGAAACAATTTTTTTTTTTTTTTAGATACAATGGTGATATGAGGGATAGGGTCGCAGTGAGATGTAGATGAGTTGACAAAATTTGTTGTGTCCTGTCTAGGTACTGCATAAATTTGCTAGAATACAGAAAAGAAGACTTGAAGGCTTTTCCAAGAAGGCTCATTATCAGAAATGGGAAAGCTTCCTCCAAACTCATTAAGTGCCTGCTTATAGTTGGGAGTCAACATTCTGGAAATTTCACAAGCATCCTCTCAAGATCATTAAACAGGGGTAGAAGTGTACTACTGTAGTTTCCAAGTCAGACAAATGATCAGAATTGCATGCATTATTTACTCTCTGTATAGCGACAACAGTAATATCTCAAAGCAAATGCATTTGCTGCTACTATCAAATACTATTAGTCACACTGAGGCTCCCCCTCCCACAACTAGATATTATTAATTACCTCTTCAATAAGTTTTTCCAATCAATTTTCTATCCACCTTTTAATGTTTTTACCCATGTTTTCCTAGATTGCTTATCAGAGTGTCATGGGAGACTTTTAAAGCCAAGATTTATAGCATCTGCTGCTTCTTTCTTATCAACAAGATGTGTTTTCCTGTCATCTAAAACTCCTGGCACTGAAGAGTTTCATTTGAGAAGGTCATATTAAAGTCCCTTTGCAAAGAGGTAGTAATTGAAATAAATATCTGAGCTGGTCTGTGAAAATGCCATTTTTTTTGTGGAGCTTTATGAAAAGATATATATATATATTTTACAAATATAAAACATCTTCCCAAACACGGACCTGTGCCTTACCAGACCTGAGGTCAATGCTTGGAGTTCCTGGTTTTCTGAGATATGAGTGCATGGTTCTGGTGCAGGTAGGCTTCATTTCACTGAGGCCCACATCTAGAATGAAACAATCCATCCTTTATCTCATAAAAGTTTCTGCTCTTGAAATTTGTGGTTCTCACTGCATGCCAAAGCTTTAATGCTACAGTTTTTTTGCTAGAACATGCAGAGCACCAAGGCCTACAGAGAAAACAGAGTGTTTCAATTGCAGCTTTGGCAGACAGTAATATAATACTGATTCTCTCTACTCTGCTCCTAGAATGCATAGTGTGCAAGGATCATAGTAAGTGAATTTTTATTTTACTCAGGTGATGTTGTAGCACAGTAGGGAAAGGAGCAAAGTTTTGTGTATGTTTATTAACTGCATGCAGTACATCAGATAGAATTTTAGTAGAACTAAATACTGGAACAAAAGGGGCAAATATATCAATTACAAGTGAAAAATACATCAGAACAGCCTTTGGGCAGTGCCTTGCACTTGAGTATTCTCTTGGTAGTATTCAGAGAATTTCACTAGGTTCACCAGACAAAATGGTTGTGTTAATTATTGAATATGTCTGTGGAAGAGAGCCACTGCAAACTGAGGCCTTCTACTTCTGTGATATACCAAAGCTACATTATGGCAGAGCAAGAAATCTGTTCATAAACATGACAAATACTGTCTGTGCTCTGAAGGAAGAAAAGAAAAAATGTTTGAAACATCTTTAAACTTGTCATAAATTACACAGAAATATTTTTAGACCAAACCTGGTCCAGAGAAGAAAGATCTATTGGTCTTTTCTACCTCTTACTCTTTTGCCTTCTCTTGTCTTGATTCGCAGTTGTCAGGCATCTCTGGTAATGGTAATTGTTATAAGGCTGTTATAAGTTCCATTACTCTGAAAGTACTATTTCTTTCTAAAGGCACCCAAAGATAAAATGTGTGTGATAGAGAAGTGATTTTCAAACTCAAAGGAAGGGGAAAATTCAGGGTAGCAAAAATTTCTGGAAAATGCACACTAAACAGTTTTGATTGCCTATGTTGATGCCCCGTGGCTGGTGCCAAGAGATATCGAAATCAATGAGAACTTCATGCTCCGAGCATTTTTTCTGCCTGAGTAGCCACACCACTGAAGGCAATTACTACATTTGGGTGGAAAATGATTTTGTGTTCTGGATGGGGCACTGAATTCTGTGCAGAAATTCGTAGAATCACAGAATGGCTTAGGTTGGAAGAGAACTCAAAGCCCATCCAGTCCCAACCCCCTGCCATGGGCTGGTTGCCACCCACTGGATCAGGTTGCCCAGGGCCCATCCAGCCTGGCCTTGAGCACCTGCAGGGATGGAGCACCCACAGCTTCTCTGGGCAGCCTGTGCCAGGGCCTCATCACTATCTGAGTAAAAAATTTCCTCTTAACAACTAATCAAAGTCTTCTCCACTCTTTTAGTTTGAAATCATTCCCCCTTGTTGCTATCACTAATTGCCCGTGTAAATAGTCACTCTCACTGCTGTTAATAAGCTCCCTTTAAGTATTGGAAGGCCACAATGAGGTCCCTGGAGCTTCTCTTTTCCAGGCCGAACAATAACAGCTGCCTCAGTCTTTCTTCATAGGAGAGAGGTTCCAGCCCTCTGAACATCTTAGTGGCCTCCTCTGGACATGCTGCAACATCTCCACATCTTTCTTGTGGTGGAGGCCCCAGGGCTGGATGCAGCACTGCAGGTGGATCCTCACAAGTGCAGAGCAAAAGAGGACAATGCCATCCCCCACTGTGCTGGCCACCCCTCTTTTGATGCAGCCCAGGACACAACTGGCCTTCTGGGCTGCAAGTGCACACTGCTGGCTCATGTCCAGCTTTTCATTCACAAGAACCTCCAAGTCCTTTTCTGCAGGACTGCTCTCACTGAGCTGTTCTCACAGTCTGTACACGTATCTGAGATTACCCCAGCCCAAGTGGAATATCTTGCACTAGTTCAGCATCATAATAACCCTTGCTCCTTTATCCAAACAGCTCCCTCCTATGTCACTTGCCGCTTCCCTTCTCTAAAAATGGGTGGTAGTAGTGCTGGGGAAACCAAGTACAAACACTAAGTTAAAAAATTGCCTTTTTTTTTTTTTTTTAGTGAGATACTTAATTTCATTAAAAGCATATTATTTATATTGTCAAGCAGTTCAAACTTTTTATTTTATCCTATCTTGAATACATAACTTACTCTATTGAGTACTTGTTGGCTTGTAGATGTCTGTGCTTTGTAAAGAAGATTTTGATCTAATTTGTATTTGATGAGCTGAGAAGCTGTAAATGACCATATGCGTCATCTTGGGAGCATTATAGCTTTATGCACTATGTTCGACTAGACGAAGGACCCATTAGTGACCCAACGGAGGTGTTTTAGAGCAGGCAAGGAGAACTCTCTAAACACCATCTGCTCATACTGTTGCTTGTAAAACGATGTCACATCTGCTGCTCTAAAAACATTATGCTGATCTCTCCTACAGGAGCTGCACTCCTCTTATCTGTAGGAAAAGGAGTCAATGCTATGTTATTGGGACAAGAAGTGTTAAATATAGATGAAATTACACATGGCCTTCTTGGCTTCCGATATCTTGTGAGTGTACCATAAATGTCAAAAACAAAATGAAGGAGAGGATTCAGCACTCTAACTGCTGAAGGTGGATAAATACTTGGACTGCTAGACTGCTGAGCTCCATCTTGTTCCAGCTTGGCTGCTGCTGGTGCAACTAATACTATTATGCGCTTTAAACCTAAAATAGCCAAGTTCTCTCAGAGACTGAGAAAATATTTAGAATAACTTGATCAGTGGAAAAGGAATTTTGATTTTGATTTCAGATGCACTCAGGTTGAGAGAGCACTGCCATTTGTTTCGGTCATCAGATGTTGTAGCTTAGGGTATTTGACTACCAATCTCTCATGAGGTGTTGTAAACCTACTTTACTGACCCTGGAAGCTCCAAGAGTATATATCTGTATACGTTTGCAATGCTACTTGTTGCTATTGCAGCCTAAGTGACAATATCACAATAGTTGTGTGCAGAATTAGAAAAACAGTCAGCATTGGCATCAGAAGGAGAGAGGTTATAATGATACAATAGAAATCCTTGGATGTTCTGAGCAAATGCTGTACAAATTGACTAACGTTGTGGTACTTAGCATTCCACACTCAAGTTCAATTATTTTGACCTGTGATTCTTATATAGTACTACTGTTTTCAGGGATCTCCAGGTAAAGAAAAAAACAGCAGCGTGAAGTTGTTATCGTTTAATTAGCTAATGACTCAATGGCTATGTTCACATTGTATGATAATGAGTTTAAAGCAAAGAAATCTGAAAATGACTGGATTTGTCTGACGTTAGGGTTGTGCAAGGCTGTCAACACACGTGGTTGTGGACACCTCAAATGTTTTCATAAAACAGAGCAGACAGGTGGTAGTGTCACAGAATTTCTCTTTAAGTCATTTTTTTTTTTTTTTTTAATTAGGTGCAACTTTCTTAACCTCTAACTTTCAAGCCTATTCTTTCATGCTCTTCTAGATTTGTGTTGTTATACCTCTACTATCCTCTTTTTGTATCTAAGTCAATGTAACCTAATCAATTTCTTTCTCTTAAAGATTATTTTCTACATATGAATAATAATCTGGATAACCTGGCAAGTAAAACATAAATAATTTTTAGGTAATTCTATATGTGTATTCAGATAAACACTATATAACCAGTGCTTTTTAAGTATCTTTACAATAACGGCACCCAAGATTGTATACTTGTCCTTTTTCTTCTTACATGGCATGCTTCAGGTGAGGTCTTGCACTAAATTACATTGAAGTCAAAGGTTTTGCATGTGGGAGACATGAATCTTTAAATGTTGTTGAACATGTTCTGTTTCATTTTTACCCCCTACCACTTCTTCCTTTTTTCCCACTGAACCTTCGCAGCCTGAAGCTTTGTTTTTTGAAGTAATGTATGTTAACTACCGTGTTTAATTTAAATGAATATATTTAGAGCATACTGATGCTTAAATTGGAATAAACTGATACCTACATTAACTGACTGGAATTACTTGGGACCATGTATGCAGTACTCGGTTGGCCATTCTATCAGTACAGTATGAGCAGGTACACTGGAAAAGGTCCTTTAACAGATGGCTAATTGAAGTGCGAAAATAGTGTATCTTGCCAGAGGCTCATGTTGGAGTCTCCTGACCCCTTTGCAGGACGGCTCTCATGGTGGAGTGAGGATATGATAGTGTGCAAATTCTCTTTGTGTTTCATTATCTTTCACCTCTCCTCCTTCCAGCTATCTTTGATAGATTATAATTAAAACATCCAAGGATATCCTATAAAATCCTAAGCTTGTGTGACTAAAGATTGCATGAAATTATTGTCTGGGATGTTCTTCGCTTTTCTATAATCCTCTGTGAAAACAGACACCTTTTCGTTTCTTTGTTTTTAAATTCAAATAAACTCTTTAAAGAATAATGGAACTGTAACAGCTCCCATTTTAGCAAAATCTGTGTGCATATGCATAGTTTTAAAAAAGTGTTCCTGGACATTCATTGTCCCAGCAGGACTACAACCGGTGCTCTAGAGGTATAAGAACATAATGTATCAGTGTAAGGATTGGCAACTCAGAATTTTTGACAATGCCGTAGAGGCAAAGAAAAATAATCTCTCTTCACCCACTTGGATAGGTGTAAATATCCCTTCCTCAATCAAAAAATCGCATAAGAAAAAAATATATATTTTTGGACAGATCATAGAAAAAAAAATCAGTCTTTCTTTTCTTTCTGTTTCAGTCTAAGTTTTATTTGGTTTTCTT
>VXAV01005941.1:8327-23648 GCA_013399715.1 Alectura lathami | reverse complement strand
TAACTGAAGACCTACAGAGGAAGGCTACCTGACCCATAACTTCTTGTGGACAGGAAGCCACAGGGGTTCCCCTGGGAGTAGCAGGGCTCACCAGCCAGGGCTTCTGCGATCCCTGTAATGCTTGTGCAGGTCTCTTGGTTGGCTGTGAGGAAAGTCATACATGTCTGGTGACTACCATGGCTTGTTAAGAGCAGAGGTGTGGTGAAGGATTAGTCCTGCAAATAGTTTACATTTGTGCGGCAGGACTTTCGGACAAAATATAAAGTCATCCCTTAAAAATTGAAGATCTGGCTAAGGTTATTTGCCGAATTTGACCTCAGTCTAAAAATGACCTCAGCTTTTCTGAAACTGCATTTCTAAACAAGAAATCATAATGCCCAGCTCGTATCCTGAAGACCTAAGTTGTGTCTTGGCTGGGGGATTATTCTGTCTTAGTCCTCTGGTTCAGCAAAATAAATGTGTCTCCTCTGGCCACAGTGCTCATCACTCTGTCAAGCATAATCAAGTATGATGAAAGGAGTGGGGAGATAACCTTGAGAGAAGGGGTGTGCTGCAAATTCAGGCAATATATAGCAAGTTTCCTGTACATGTGCGCTGATCTTTTCTCTCACCATGTTTATCATTCTCCACACATAGCCTGCTATCTGCACATCAGTCACACTCGACTTTCAGCATCCTGGCTATTGGACACCTACACACTGATTCCCACAGCTTTCATTCATTTCACTTTTCTATCAGCATCTAAACACCTCTATGAAGACTATGGCATATACAGAAAATGAATTTTGTTCATGAATATGCTTGTGAGGAGAATTCTGCTGTTTGAGAGATGGTCATTCTAGACCCCTGCAGGTTAGATTGTGTGTTCCAGTGAATGTTGTCTTTTTTATTTTAAAAATAATACCTATATGTGATGACTTTTGAGAAACATAGACTTTACCTTTGTCAAAAGCAACACGTATTAATTTGATAGTGTCAAGCTGAGAACATTATTAAAAGTGGGACATATGGTATTGTCCTGTTGAAGCCATGGACTCCAATATAGCTTAGAGTGAAAAATTACTTAACCTTGGGTCAGGACTCCTAAGAACACAGACTAGTTAGCAATCTCAATCTTTAAATTTCAAATGTAGTACTTAGTTCTGGAAAAAAATCTCCTAAGATGGAATGCTTTTAGAATTTATGAACTATTTTTGTATCCCATTCTTTTTGTCTGTTGCTTTGAGTCTTTATGTATTTTCAACAAGATAGTGTTCTTTATACCATCTGTAACTAGCATCTATCCAATATGTTGCCAGTGTTGCTTCTCTGGTTATTTCTCCTAAAACTGCTTCAAGAACATGGAAGGAAGGCAAAACAGAAAATGCCAGATGCCAAATTGATTTGCAGGAAGACGTATTCCTGTTAAGCTCTATTTAGCTTCATACTAAGTATATTTGCTGTGCACTGTTAAATTTGACTCACTTGAAAATGAGTCTTTTTTTCAGACTTTTCAAGGTAGAAAACAGACATTTACAGCACTATTTTATGCTAGGTAATGTGAGAAAATGTGCCTTCAAAACCATAAACATCTTGTCTTCTTCCTAAAGAGAGAGGATGTGTGCTACTTCCTATAAATTTTAAAAAAATTTTCCAGTTGATCTTTCTTAATCTTAAGCAAAAGTTCAAACAGTGTAAAGTATTATCATCAAATACAGATGGGAAAGATTGTTTGTGATTTAGCCATAATATTCTCATTTCTTGATAAAAATTGGTTCCAAAATAATGTTTGATTTCTTGAATGATTGAGGAAATATTGATTGAGTTAGGGTGTATGTTTCAGCTCTAGACATAGTATAGCGATTGTTTTTAGAGTCTGGGCAACCTGCTTTTCCCTTTGAAGGGAATATGATGAACAAACATATTTTTGTATGGGCTCTAACCCACTAAGATCCTATTTGTCCAGAACACGTGCAAAAAGATCCACTCAACTGAGCAGATTTATTCATTCTTTTAATTGCTCCCCAGAGTAAATGACATAGGTGCTAGCCTGCTTGGTGATATACCACAGATAGCTTGGTCTGGCTTGGTAGCAATGACAGTTCAAGAACTTGCTTCTAGCAAATACTGCTAAAAATACAAAGAATGCAGTATTTTTTTTCTAGAAATTTTAGCAAATACAGAAAATAATCTGCCTTTGCTACTCTCTTCCTCAGGCATGTGTGTTGTTCAGTGGACAATCTATTCCTCCTTAAGTATGTCAGAAAAAGCTAGACTGAATGTGGAAGTCCCAACCTAAACAACTCTGTCAAACTCATTTTCTCTGCCACTGTAAGATGTTGGTACAGGTCTGCTAGTAGGTACACAGAATGGTACAACTGTAACATATGTTGTAAAATCTAGGGAAACAGTGCATGCCTGGAATGCAATGCTTTGGAAATTATTTGCTATATGCAACATTCAGTTTCAACATATTTCAAGAAGGTCGTATTTACCTTCCTTATTAAATTTATAGGTGGAATCATCCACACATTTTTATCTTCAAGTCCAAAAATATATAATATCCTTTTATGTTTTTGGAGAAGTAAACATTATCTTATTCTGAAGGAAAGCTCTTTTGTTAGCATGTTGAATCCATGCAAACTGCTTGTGTTGATGTTTTTTTCTCAAATGAAGACCTTTAAATGATGTTGCCAGTGGCTCTCCAGTTAGTTGTTCCTTCTGAGACATTACTTGATAAATTAACGGAAATCCCATTTTTCTCAAGACTGTGTCAAACACTTGGTGAACAAAACCCTTAAAATGAAATTGATATGTGGATAAATGAATAGCAAGCTGGAAGAGAGGAAGGAGAAGATTTATTGATGCTTTATTTGAAATGGAAGTCTACAGTTTTATAGCTATTAGTTCTATAAGTAGTATTGACAGCTTTTCAAGAATATGTACACTGAGTGACATGCCAGCAGGACCGTTGTTTTTCATTCTCTCACTTTCAAGTCATTGCTGTTGAAAATTCTCTCAAAACAACATGTAAGAGAAATTTGAGCTCTGAAGCTCTGTATTCCACGCTGTTTCTCTGGTAAACTTGTTGTCGTGTCCTGATTTCAGCTGAGAAAGAGTTAATTTTCTTCCTAGCAGCTTCTGTGGTGCTGTATTTTGGAAGTAGGATGAGAATAATGTTAATAACACACGGAATTTTGTAGTTGTTGAGGAACAGTACATCCACTAAGTCACGGACTTTTCCACCTCTCATGCTGCCCTCCCAACAAGGAGGCTAGTGGTATACAAGGAGCTGGAGGGGACAGATCCAGGACAGCTGACCCAAACTGGCCAAGGGCTATCCTGTACCATGTGGAGTCATGTGGAACAGTAAAACTGTCAGAGCTGGCCAGGTAGGGGTGATGGGGAGAAAGTGCACTGCTCTGGGACCAGCTGGGCATCAGTCATCAGGCGGTGAGCACTTGTGTTGTGCATCAAACATTTTGTATATATTATTACTATTATTTTCTCTTCTGTTTCTGTCCTATGAAACTGTCTTTATCTCAACCCATGGGTTTAATTTTTTTTTTTTTATTCTCTCCCCCATCACACTGTGGAGCAAGCGCATGGCTGTGTGGTGCTGAGATGCCTGCTGGGTTAAACCACAATGTTTAAAGGAAAACTGTTCTGAATGAGTTCAGGCATGTTATGCTACTCTTCAGATTATTTTGGGATAGGTCTGTGGCTGTGGTACAGAGCTGGCTTAAGAAGAAAATTAAGTTCCTTGCAGTTGTGAGAAACACACTGATTGATCTCTCCACAAGTCCTATTCATGAGTAGCTGTCAGGTCTCTCTGAAGGAGATATCCAGTACAGTGAGTAACAGCCTTCTTTTAAAGGAGCCTTCTTAGTCTGTTACTTATACAATAACTGCAGTGTGAACATTCTTGTTAGCCTTGCAGGTTGCTGGTAATTTTGCCAAGGATTAAGTAATAACTAATATCTGAAGATGCTGTCAGCTACTCATTGACATCACTGTTTGGAGATGGGACAAAGGAAGCAGAGACATCAGGTCTGAGAACTGAACATTCTGTTTCAGGGCAAGTATCATTTATATACTGCTGATGGGACATGACATTCCATTCTAACAGGTGGCAAGAAAATTGCAGGGTGGTAATAATGTGTGCCCTTTTCTTTGTTGGAAACATCATGTTGGCAAGACCTCAAAATACACGATCTAGCTCCAAATAAACCTAATGTATTGGAAAGTGCTGATACAGGTTAAACTCAGTCACTCTAGAACATATTTGATTCTACTGAAGAAAAATTATATCTGTCACAATAATCATTAAACTCACAAATGCAAGTTCTAGGTGATTCCACAGAGGTGCAAACATAAGCAAGACATGCTAGAGCTTTCAGTAAGCTTGTGGCAATGAGGAGTCTCAAGAAGTTCGTCTGATTTCTCTGCCCAACTGGTAATTTCTGATTAGGTTTGAATTTTTGTTCTCCCCCAAAAATCAGAGCTTTAGCCTGAACTTGTGGATGAACTGAGAGATATCCCATTTAGGATTGTTACATAAGAACACTCTACGATAGTCCTGACAACTTGACAGAAGTTGGACACACAGTGTGTTGTATCCGTCTTCCACGTGGATTTAAGCCAAGCTGTCTATGTAGTGTATATTTCATGCCTTAACACCTGAGGAATTACTCTGTTATTGCTCTCATATTTGATGAATTTCCCTGAAGAAGTATATTTTCAAAGAGTATCTTCTGCTAAAAAATCTTTTGTTTCTGGCAGTTAGTAAGACCATATCTTGCTTCTGTGCTGTCATGGAGATTATAATGAGACATTAACATTAAAAGATACTGAATAGAAATTAACAATCAGTCTGGCAAAATTATCCAGACATGTATGGATCAGTATGATAGTGGACTGTAGTGATTGATAGTGGGCCAATAAAACAGTAACTGTCATTATATTTCCGTATTTTTTGCTATGTGGGATGGTTTCTACTCTCTCTCCTCTTGTAAATCATAAGGTTTGTATTTGAGCCTCCTTTTTTTTTTTTTTTTTTTTTTTTTTTTTTTTTTTTTTTATTTCTCTCAATAGTGTTATGAATTAAAGTGTTTCTGAGTGAAGAAAGTTTCTTTATGGGGAATGTTGGATTTGCACTTTAATACGGTATATTGCTCCAGGATTTTGAGGGCTAATAACATCCAAGCAGTTATTAGTATTCCTACTAGGAAAATTAAATGAATCTTCTACCTTTATTGTTGGATAAAGTAATATTACATGTGGAATTTATGAGCTATGCAGATATGCACCTTTGGGTCCTTTTTTTTTTTATTTTTTTTCCCCCCTGCAGGGTGTTTTGTGATTCTTGAATTTGTAAAAGAGAGATAAGAAGGAAGTTGAGGAATAGAAGCATGAGAAGCAATTTCAGGGCAGTCATTTCAGTGGTCTCAAGAATTGCCAAAAATTATCTAAGGTACAGTAGTCCTTGCAGTACACAGTAGCTAGGTGTAACACTAGCTACACTAGCACTGTATCAAATCTTAGAATAAACAGAAATAGCTGCTTTAGATGAATTATCTTCAAAATTGCAAAACTAGTCTGAAGTAATATAGTAGAATACAGGTTATGGGAGGCTGTATAGGAGGCAGAAATTGCTTGAAGACATTAATATTCTTAATTACATAATTTTGTGTTAAAGAAGTAGAGGAGAAGGTAGAGTGAATTTATGAAGCTAATGAAGGAAGAGAAAGGATAAATTCTCATCCAGTGTAGCATACATAACATAGCAATCCTGATGTTTTCAGGGCAACTTGTATGGCGTGGATTTGCTAATCTGAATGTAAATTTAAGTAATCCAGACAGTTATATGACTATAGAGGGAGATCATTTTCAGAAGTACTCAATACTACTGCCATCGAAAATTCTTGGGTAGCACCCAAACATTTAGCAGCAGACTTTTCTTGAGAACCACTCATACAAAAAACATGACTGTTATTTCCTGTGTTTGCTGCCTGGAGGCATCAGCAGTCTTGTGAGGGGACACTGGGTCTCATTAGTTTAGCAGTGCCTTTGGCCTTGGTATTCTTTGCCTTCAAGGAGGAGTTGCTCATCAAAGAGCTCCCGGGCCACTGTGTATACAATTTGGCCAGTAGTTTGCTGGTAAGGCCTATTGCCGCTTATCAGATGTGAAAAATACTGATGTTTTGGTATATTTTCAGGGACTAGAAAGAAAAGAGAAAATCCCTAGAGAACTAGCTCTAACTGGCTGAGATGACTTCAGGAAGAGAAGTTTCTGTTTTACTCCAACCAATAATTGCTTAGACTAGACCGATGGTCAAACTACAACTGGAGAAATTTCATTTTCCCTTTATAAATCTTTCCTTTTAATTTCAGTTTAGGAAGGAAATTACTTTTGTCCAGTGCTTGGCTAGAACTTCTTATGTAATACTGCATAACAGATTCCAGGGACTTTCCAAGGTGCCTTCAGTCAGTGATGGATGAAATGATTTGTGAAATGAAGTGATTGATTGTTATTAATTATTTGAATGCCAACATTGTGCTCAGTATGGTGCAAATATGCATCTTTTCCAAATAAAGAAGAGCTGCTAATTTTAACTGTGAGATACTTGAGGTGGCCACATGCCATGGCTTTTGCCACTTCCTCTGCTCAAGCAGGGTTACCCAGTAGCTTCATACAAAATATTTGGCCGATAGTTACACAACAGTGTAGCCTGCACTTCTGTGCTCATCATGCCTCTTTATGAGGCAAAATGTTCTGACACTCAGGGAGCCCTTTTGAGGACAACGGTTTTCTCTCCAATGTTAAATATGGTTTAACATTTTTGCTATTAAGACCTCTACTTTGGCGTACCCAATTAACTGAACTAATCTAACAGTTTTTTCTTCAACATACAGTAAAAATGCATTATACATTACTCTTAGCATAAGACAAATTCCATCCCTCATATATAGGAAAAAAGATTTTTTTTTCTGGACCACTTCAGCTCAACAGGTTTGGGTACAGATCACACTGATGTGATAAGCAAAACTAATCCAGATGTTGGGTCTACAGACTCTGCTTTTGCAAGTCGAATTGGCTGTTCCTGTTTACTGGTAAATTAACATCTCTAGTATTGGAGCTAACTGGCACAAAATAACTTGTATTCTTACTATTGTACTCTATTAGTTTCCAGAATAGGAAAGGTATATGAAAATTTCCTACTGAGAATGTTCCTTTGTCCACAGAATTCTTAGACTGTACGCAGGAAATATTTAGGAAGTGCAAGTTACCTGGAGTCAAAGCTATGCCAGGCTATAACGTCTTTACAGAGGCATAGACGATTGTGTTTCATTGTCTAGGAATGTTTCTTCTCACTGTTCACTAAACTAGAACTGATCTACCAGAGATTCATTTTTTGGTAATGTTTATCAAAAAGCAACAGGATCTTCATTCTGTCACATTTTCATTTCTTCCCCAATTTTCCTCTGTCTAAACTCAGTTGAGATAACGACCACTGTTTTTTTGATTGTTTTATTTCATAGAACTATGTTGTTGTAACCTACTTTTATTATGTCTCAGTTTTGAATAATCCATCAAACTCTTTGTCTATTCAAGAGTCACAAACAAATTGTGTTTTGGAGCTGTTGTTGTTTTATTTTTACCTAGCTGTCTTCACTCAGCTTCAATATGGCATAATGGTTCAACATGTGACTCAGTGTGCTTTCAAAGTTCTTTGCAAAGAAGTCATTCTGGATAGCTGCTTCTTTTACCCAGCCAGCGTTCCTCAATTCTCATAAAGAGCACTAAATTCTTCTTTCTTGCTTGTATTCTTCTTTCCCCCAGCTCCCCACCTGTATTTTTACACTTAGATCACTGTTTAGAACAAGTACAGTCTAAAATCAGCACAGTCTTCTTTTATTCCTTAGTGCAGAGACAAGGAATTCTAACTTTGGATACCTAAACTTGAACATTGTGTCACCATATATAAATATAATCCATGCCTAGGAATAGGCTAGCTCTAGGATTCAGAAATTTGTCATTGCTAGTGATACGAAAATCTCCCAGAACTTACTCTGAATAATTACTTCATAGTTCAGGAGACTTCAAAAATGTTTCCCATAAAGTTTGTCCAGCTACCTTATATGAAACTTTCAGGAATGCTTTCTTGACTTCTTGACTGTGAAAATGTATCAATTTAAGAGAATAAAGGACTTCTAGAATGTATGCTATGTACTGTACTTCATGGCTGTAGGCTTGCAAATCCTTACATGACTTGGGGGTACTGTTGGATGACAAGCTGGCCATGAGCCAGAAGTGTGCCCTCGCAGCCTAGAAAGCCAGCCGCACCCTGGGCTGCATCCAAAGAAGCGTGGCCAGCGGGGCAAGGGAGGTGATCCTGCCCCTCTGCTCTGCGCTGGTGAGACCCCACCTGGAGAGCTGCGTCCAGATGCGGAGTCCTCAGCGCAGGAGAGACATGGAGCTGTTGGAGCGCATCCAGAGGAGGGACACAAAAATGATCCAAGGGATGGAACACTTCCCTGTGAGGACAGGCTGAGAGAGGTGGGGCTGTTCAGCCTGGAGAAGAGAAGGCTCCGGGGAGACCTGATAGCAGCCTTTCAGTATCTGAAGGGAGACTACAAGAAAGAAGGGGACAGACTCTTTAGCAGGGCCTGTTGTGATAGGACGAGGGGAAATGGTTTAGAATTGAGAGAGGGGAGATTTCACCCAGATATAAGGAAAAAGTTTATTACAATGAGGATGGTGAGGCACTGGCACATGTTGCCCAGAGAGGTGGTAGCTGCCCTGTCCCTGGAGACCTTCAAGGTCAGGTTGGACAGGGCTCTGCACAACCTGATCCAGCTGTAGGTGTCTCTGTTCACTGCAGGGGAGTTGGACTAGATGGCCTTTACACATCCCTTCCAACTTGGACAATTCTGTGATTCTAAGACCAAGTGAATATCCTGTAAGTCATACCTTTTATTTCATAGACACAAAGATTTATTTATTTCATAGACACAAAGGGAGACACTTTCGTGCTGGGTATTTTCAGTACTTAACATTGGTCATTCAAGAATCTTGGACATCTCAAAAACATTAGCATTAGCTATACTAATTAAAAAGCTTTTGCAGCAATCTTTTGGTAGTTAATATTGTATTCAAATTCTTTTAAGTTGTTCTTTTTTTTTTTTTCAAAAAGATTTTTTTCTGGGGCTGAAATGGGAAGAATGTTTATTGGAGCAGCTTTCTCTTTTGAAAGGTGAGGAGGGAAGAGGTATATACTAGGGAAGAGGTATACCTAGGGTAATTTCATATAAGCAACCAGAAAATAATAGTTTTATTATTATTTTTATTACCATTGAGAATGCATTAGCCATCGATTCAAGTTTTCTCTATGTAGGGATTTTTACAGAGTATTTTAAATGAAAAATGAACTTTCAGTCACTACAAGAACAATGTTTTGTGAGATTTGGATGATATTATAAGAAAAAAAGTGTCTGAAGCTAATAAACTAAAAAGCAAATATCTTTTATTGCACCAAAATACATTCTAGCCAGTAGAAAATACTCTGAGTCAGCTGGGTGCACTGGGCACAGCAGGATGAAACATGGACATCAATAACTGAGGTATTCTGAAATACTTTAAAAGGTACAAAACTTGTGCAGAGCTCAGACCAAGCACTGACAACTTGTCAGGGACAAGCTGTTCCAGTGTTCAGCCACTCTCACAATAAGAAGGTATTTTCTTTTGTTTAAAGGGAATTTTCTTTATTTCAGTCTGTACCCATTGTCTTTCATCCTGTCACTGTACTGCTGAGAAGAGTCTGGCTTCATTTTCTTTACTGCCCTCCATCAGGTTTTTATACATATGGATAAGATTCCCCTCCAAGCCTGTTCTCTACGTCACAACCCCAGCTGTTTCTGTCTCTCTTCATATGATTGATGCTTTGAGCCCTTCAAAATCCTTTTTGCCCTTCAGTGGGCTCGCTGCAGTAAGTCCAAGTTTCTTGTCCTAATGCAGCCAAGGATTTTGTTGGCCTTTCTTGTGACAAGTGCACATGCTGGATCATGTTCAAATTTTTGTCCACCAGAAATTCTCAGGTCTTTCTCTGAAAACATAGTTCCCAGCTTGTTGCCCCCTGTCTGTGCCAGAGCACAAGTTATTCTTCAGCAGGTACAGGACTTTGGATTCACCTTTTTTTTTTGAACTTCATTCCTTTGCATTCATTTCTCCAGCCTGTCAAGGTGCCCCTGAAAGGGAACACAAGAGTCTGGTTTATCATATATTCCTTCCAGTTTTGTATCTACAAACTTCCTGAGGGTGCACTGGTTCCTACCATCCAGGTCATTAATGAAGATGTTGAACTATGTCAGCTGCAGTATCCACCCTTGAGGTACAGCACTACTGACTTATCCTTTATTAGAAAAAGAGGGGACTATTGAACTTGTACATGATAAAATGAGTAGACAAGGTGAAGAATGGGGAAGAGAAAAAGTGAATTTTACCTCTTGTGCTTGTTAAGGCTGTTCTTGCTTAGCTCAGATACTTTGGTATTTCCTGTTTTCCTTCCTTCATTGAAGATGTACTTCCTGCAAAGGATATATCCATGTGGGTTTCAAGGATTTGGTGGAGAAGTGGAACGCAATACATCTACAACATTGAGAGATGGAAGAGCAGTTTCAATTACTTTGGAAACTCCTAATTGTTTCAGTCTCTATACTAGTGACCAATAAATCAACTTGCAGGGAAAATTTGACAGCATACAAGCAAAGAGCTATCTCAAAATGATTTTTTATTAATATCCAGCCACTGATACCACCACTGAGAAAATGAAATTCAGGCTTGATTTTAGACCACTTTTAGAAAGATGCTCGAGCCAATTATCATATTTAGTGCATGTATTATGCTGTGGTTTCTGCAGAAATTGAACAAGAGGAACAGAGATACCTACAAAATGTCAAAGTTGAAGGTACTTATTAGTCATCTTTTAAAGTAAATGAATGACTTTCCAGCACAGCTTCAGGACTTTTTGGAAAGGTCACTCATTCACTGTCAGTGAAAGCATTGCAGCTGACCAAAAACTTCCACTTTGTCATTGCCACTAATGCATCTTTTTTTGTGGCTACTTTCCTTATTTCTTTCCAATGTTGATCTCACAGATAGTCTTTTCTGAATCTGGGAAAAACTCTGGGTTGTTACTACTTTAATACAATTTCACAATTGTGGAGATGCTATTGGCAATGAGATAAGCACTGAAGGAATCTGAAAGACGGAAAAGAAATTTCCCATGTGGTTTAGTGAGAAGGTCTTCCAATGCTTAGAAGGCAAAATAGAGAAGGAAGAGACAAGACAGGGTGAGAAGGAGATAAAGTATACAACTGTAAATCATAGATGGCTTGGTAGAAAAGGGTGTCTTTAGAGTCAGTTTGTGTCTTCCACTAACTTACTGCATAAGCCTGTGAGAGTCAGTGAGTCTTTGGTACTTTAGTTATCCATTTTCAAACGTGTAACTAACTTACAGGAACATTGGGAAGACAAAACTATGTCAGATAGTGGAATGCTCAAGAACTACAGTGAAGAGGAGGTATAAGACCCCACAGGGGTCTTACATAAGGTGGAAGAGTTACGACACCCTGAAAGCAGATAGCCAGGACGATGCTGAGAGATGTTGTTATGTGTGAGAGGAATGAAATCCAAGCACATACACGTATCCTGCTGCTATCACTTTTGCATTGGACAAATTGGTTGGTATGGTACACCCAAAGTGATTCTTGTTTACAAATCAGATAAGAGGAGTACCAGGGGCTAAAAATTCAGAACCATCACCTAATATGGACAATTTTTCTCTTTTAAAGAAAGTAGACTGAGAAAAACAAACAAATAAAAAAACACCACTCTGGAGCATTTGAAGTAAACATATGCTTTTTAAAATTCAGCCATTTATTCAGCCTTTTACTTGGGTAATATGGTATCTGACTTCATAAAATGTTCTCCTGAAAGAGTGCAAATGCATTCTCAGACTTAACTGCAGCAGACAAAACTTCAGTACATAATTATTAAAACGTGCACCAATTATTAAAACATGATCGGCCTCCATTCCCCAAAGTACTTCTGTCAGTCAGCTGGTGTCTTCCAGTGACTCTTAAATCTGTAGACTGAATTTAATGAATAGTTTAATGACCATTTGGAGATGTACACTCAGTCACTAATGCATTATTATATATTCATGTATTTTATTGAACGTCATGGTATTATTCATGGTACAAGACAGGTTTTCTTGGAGTTTACTACTTGGATCTCAAAAGAGATTTTTTCCTTCTAATCTGAAGGATAATTTCATTGTTCACATTAAGCTAAGACAAAAAACCTTGTCTGTCAGCTTTCTGTCCATGTGATCATTACTAATACTATTATACAGATGATGCAAAATCTCTGGCTCATTTTCATAGAATACCTGTAATCTATTGCTCCAAAATACTATTCGACAATAAACATGACAATCAATGCCAGACCTCCATGCTGTAAAAGAGTTTGAGTATCCTGCGAAGTACATGATCCCGTCATTTCTCTCTGAAACGCAACACATAATAAAGGTGCAGAATGAAAGGCCTATTTATGGCTTCTTGTATGACAACAAAACACTAGCAGTAGTACAGTGAAACACATTTGTTTTGTGGCTTTGGAAGAAAAAACAGGAGCATGCCACGATCAAAATCACTGTCAAATACACAAATTTTCTTTCTTCCAGTGTTTATTCAGCACACATTTTCAGTGTGTTTGGGAATATGATTACTCATTGATGAGAAAGACTAGCTATACACGGTAAAACAGATGACTGACACCTAGCTCTAAACATGAATAGTTCTTATCCCCACTGAGCTTCTCGTGCAAATGTTGATAGGGTATCTGACGTGGTGCTGGTCTCTATGCAGTGACAGTGGGAGATAAGAGACTTCAATACACAAAATTTGACTTCTGAACTGGAATTTCTTGGGAGTAGGGAGGCATTTAAAAATCAGACCTGATGCGATTTGGGCTTGACCAATGAAAATGTAGTAAAAATACTTTTCTGTCTTAATGTTATATGCACACATGACAATACTGCTTGTCTTTTCATTGGATGTCTCCTTCTTAGGATGAATAGCAGAAGTAAATATTACGGAGATGGAAGGAAAAGTTCATTCTCTTTTTTTCTCTTTATCTTCAATCTCTACACATCATGAGATTTTCTTGTTCACTAGTACAGAAGGAATTTGACAGTACGTTCTTGTTTGGTACGTCTTAATTATCATCATCGGAGTAACCTAAACCAGAATGTTATGTTTGGATCATACATACCAGAAAATAACAAGGGAAGAACTGTTTCACTGAGTTATTTAGACAGGAACCATTTTTAGGTGTTCTTACAAGAATATACCAAAAACAGGTCAACATGATTTCACTTGCATCTAGAAACTGTCGTACTGTTGTTACAAAAGAAGTGAATGATGGGGAATCTGAACCTTTGTATAACCTCTGAGATCATAATATACCTGTAATATCTTACACAGAAAAAGAGTGGATCTGACTGCCTGGATATCAAATTCAGTGTTGCAACTGAAATTTTTATGTTTTTGGTCTTGTGGGGAACACATTTTTGACTCAGAGATTAGAAGAAAGCTGTGGTTTGTCCCAACCATAAGAAATGAGTCTGTACAAATGAGGGTGGAATAATTTCTGCTCTGCACGCATTCACACAGAATGGCATCTCCTTGCTGTTAGGACTGCTAGAAGCTGAAAGGGTGAGGAAGGAATTTTTCAGTCAGAACCTATCCTGGCACTGGAAGAACACACAGGATAGCAATGATATACTGAAGATATCACCTCTGTGGTTGGGCACTGTGTCCCTTCTGTAAATTTCTTGCATTTAATGTTGTCTTTGAAGACATTTATTTTGCCTTACTCAGCCCTAGTTATGCTGGACATAGGTAGAGTAAGTTTGTGATTTTGGTCTCCAGTTCCTCACCGTGCAGTTGTAAAAAGGCCAAACTTATGTTATAAAGGTTTTTATCCCTCACTCTTGTTAACAAAAAATCGAAAACACTATTTGGGAATGTTTTATGCAATGATATGTCTAAGGCTACAGACAGCTTTGAGCTGTAATATCCATGGATAAAGCCAGCGGCTAAAGTGGCTACAGCAAAAGTAGACTGCTACTGAAATGCAATTTTTCCAGCATGCAATGGGGAAGAAGGGTAAGAGAATTTTCCAGACCACAGGAAATTCTTGCAAAGAAATGCTCACCTAGTTATCTGCCCTGATAGGATTTTTTTGTCTTCCTTCAATGAAGCATTGTGAAGGCAATAGATTCATGTTTGCAAATGATGAAAATTAGATAATGAAACACCAGGTTTAACTTTCCTAGATTGATTGAGAAGCTCAAGACAAAGTTTATTTGCAGCCTCTTAAATTTTAGCCTAGACCTTTTTGCTGCTAGTCAAAACTTGTCAGCAGAGTTACAGCTGTCATTGGTTACCCTGATCAGACTGTAGTGGCTGTGCATCTTGCTGGTAGGTTGGTATAACTACAGATTTTAAACACTGAGATGTCTTAGGTAGAGTCAAAGATTTACAAAATGAAAAATAAATGTGTTACTTTGTTTGACACAAGTTTTGATGGAAATGTTNTGTTCTATCAACCCTTTTCCCTTTTTAACTGCCCTAGAAGTTAGATTTTAAGACTTGAGGAAGCTTGAGGCAATTCTTTCTTCTTGCCTGGGGTAACTAGGCTTCTTTTAGAGAAGTTTCATAACAACCATACTAGCATAGAACTGGAATTAGATTGCCATTGATGTTTCCTGTTAGTGATGTTCTCTCATATTCTTCAGGGGTGAGGATGAATCAGAACTGGTTGTCCCACCTTTAGAGGTATGCATGTTGTTGGCTAACAGTCTCACAGTACTGAGGTTGATCTACAGTTCTACAGTTGCAAAGTGTATTGTCTCTGTGCAGTGCTGAGTTTTTTTCATAAATTGAGAAAATAAGAGTGAGTCTCTAGCTTAGTGATTTGGACTTTCAGTAGAGGAATGGAAGATTTTGATATCTGTTGCTGATTACAAAAACAAGCAAACATTTTTAGAAGGGGATGATTAAAAGCATATCAGCAGCCTACTACTGATTCTCATCACATTTAGAGAAACCTTATATTTAGACATGAGTTCATTACCCTGTGCCACAAAAGTTGACTGGGTGTCCCATGCCTCACCTGAGCTGCAGAGGAAGCAGGCAGCTGTTCTTATTCCTCCAAGGATGCCAGCCCTTGTAGTAAACTTGATGTGCCTAATTTAAACTGAATTGGAATACATC
>VXAV01005940.1:120399-134811 GCA_013399715.1 Alectura lathami | reverse complement strand
GATCTCTGAGGTCCCTTCCAACCCAAGCCATTCTATGAATTTTTATTGAGTCATTATAAATAGCAGATGACTTTAAATGAGCAATCTTGTTGTTTAACATGGCAGGCAGCTAAACACCACATAGCAGTTCTCTCACTCCCTCCAGCGTGTTGGTGGAGAGAATAAAAAAAGGCAAATATCTCTCAACCCACTGGTTGAGATAAGGATAGCTTAATAGGAAGGGGAAAAAAATGCAAAGCAAATAACAAATAATTTTAAAAGATGACAGATATAATTGCTCACCATCAGCAACAAATGCCCAGACAGTTCCCAAGAAACAATAGCAACTTCCTGGCCAATTCCTTCCAGTTTTATTCTTAAGCATGACTCCATATGGTGTGGAATATCCCTCTGAGCAGTTTGGGTCAGCTGTTCTGATTGTGTCCCCTCCTATCTCCTCGTGCACCCTCAGCCTCTTCTCTATCACGGCAGTGTTAGAAACTGAAACCCCCTTCACTTAATATAAGCACTGCTAAACGACAACTAAAGTATCAGTGTGATATCACCACTATTTTGATTCTAAATCCAAAATAGACTCACATATCAGCTACCATGAAAACAATTGATGCTATCCCAGCCAAAAACAAGACAGAGAAACACACCATACCGGCTGAATTCATAGATTGATATTATCTTATTATTCCTGCTTCAACAAGAATCTTTTTTGTTCATATGATTCCAGGTTCTCTTGGAAGCGGAGGACAATGATATTTCATAGCTTCACTGAATAGATAAACTAAGACATAGTAGTAATAGGTATGGTGGTGAGAGAATATTAATTTAAGTAATGATCATTTGCAAGGAGGTTATTTTCCCAAAGGAAACAGCTGAAGGCAGTAGTTTTATCCCACCATTCTCTTCTAGAAGACTGCTCTTAATTGACTGAAACCAATGTGTTAACAGAAGTTGATGGCAAACAACCTTCATGCTAGAAAAGGTGCCTTTATGTCAGTTTCCTAGAAATATTGTGCAAAAGTGGAAATGCAAGTTCACAGCAACTTTGATAATTAATTATATAACACTTTCCTCACATTTCAAATTAATTGCTGAAATTGCATGTTGAATTGATAACAGAAACTGAAATTTATGCAGCTTGTATGGAGAAATACAAATCAACATAACTGTTTCTGAAACATAAATTAAGTCACAAGTGTACACAAATAAAGTCATTGAATATTGAGCTAATTGCCATGAAAAAAAAAAAAAAAAAAAAGTTCATACTAAATGTGATATTTGCCAAATGTAGAGAATTTAGTTGTAATTAGAACTGACAGAAAATGATTGAACTAATTAAACTAGAGCTCCGTAAGCAATTTACCTCATTAAATGTTTTACAGTTCTTCATCTGCATCAAAGTTATTTTGTGTTTAGTTTAAATAATAATAAAGGAGGGAAAATCAAGGTTAATTGGCATTTTAATAAAGAGTACCTCAATTAAAATTATCTTATCTACAGAAAAGACTCCCCCTGTAAATAATTGCAACACACTCTCTATTTATTCTGCAGTTTGAAGAACAGAATGAAAGCAAATTTGATGGATTACTTCAGTGTGAGTTCCATCATGTGTATTGATGGAAGTATACAACATTTGCTATTAACCTCTCATCACCTCAATAATTGTTATTAGTGGGGAAGTCTGTTCTCATGCAATTATTTATAAAGACAGCTGTGTGATTTTGGATGGATATTCAACTGGATGGCACAAAATCCACTATTGCTGCATGAATATGGCAAAAGTTGAGTATATAGATGTGCAGAAGAGCCTTCTAAATCTGCTTAAATATTCACCACCCTGATCTTGTGACTTGCCATGACAGTCACAAAAGACGTTTTGGGTCAAATGTACACACCTTGGAAACTTAACATTTTCTGTGAAAGGCAATACATGCTTTAAAGAATTTTTGTTCAGCTATGGGAGGTAGATAGCAATACAGATATTAACCAGCTTTACCCTTCAAATGCAAAGGAATCTACTTCATCTAAGTAGATTTCCACTGTCTCATGTGGCAAACAGCTACTAGGAAAAACACATTCCTAATTTAGTTATACAAAATAGTCTCAGACTTCCAGTCGTGTTCTATAAGCTAAGTGGTTGATAATTCCATTTCTGTGCTTTTCTGCCTCTATTGTTACATTTTATAGATGCATATCCTCAGTCTTTTTTCAAATACATCTTTGGGAAAGAGAGAGTGGAGAGGTCGTCTAAGAACTTGTCACCTTACAAAGTCCTGAAAAGTAAATTTTTCAGTACAAAAAAAAAAAAAAAATTCCCATCAATTGTCTGTCTTTACTCTTTGCTGGATTTGGGGACTGTTAATTCTCCTCATACTTGTTTGGCTTAAATTCTTTGCACTTTGAAGCCAAGACTGCACCTTTGTATGTTAGTACAGAACACTGTATTGTAAGTTAAACATTGGTGAGCAACTATGTACTTATACATGCATTGGAAATAGGTCCAGTTTAACCGAGATCTCCATTTAATGGTGATTGTTCAGGCACATTCCTATCCACATCAGAAGGAAAAACATGTGCAAACAAAACCTTGTGGATTTCATTTTTTCCTTTCACTCATTGTTCTTTTCCTGCCAAACGCCAGCTTTCTGGCATTTTCTTAAAACAAGTTTTGCCTTTTTAAACAGAAAACACAAACAAGAATTATAGCAGTGATTTAATTTATTCTTCATATAAAGTATAGAAATGAATGTCATGGTCATACCTAGCAGAAAAAACACCTATATATATGTAAACAAATTGAAAGCAGATTTATAAAAAAGAATATCATGCAATTCCACCTACAGTCATACATAAGATATAAAATTTGGACTCATAAGAATGCAGCTAGATAGACTCAACTAGAATAAAATAAAGGGAGGGTGCGGTTTTAATGTGCTCAAGAATCTTTGAAATTTGTTCATTATTTGAAAAGGTATGCTTCAGGACAGCAAACAACAGAAACATCCTGAGGAATTTTCTGTTTTGTAGAAAAATGTCTATTTTAAAAACACCTTTTGTTATTTTTACATCTGATTCAAGTAGTTACTGTTTAAAAAAAAAAAATAGAAAGAAAGAAATTTTCATTAAAAATAAGGAATAATTAAACACAACAATCCTTTTAGTACTACAGTACAGTTGTCTGTAGAAGAGAGGAGTAGAAGCAATGTAGATGCAGCTATTTTCACACAAAATAGATATTTCAGAAAGGTTAATAACTGTTTGAGTGGCAGCCCTACCTTTAAGTATATTGACTGTACCCCCAGGCTCACATTTGTTCACAGATTTGCCAAGGGTGCACTCTGTCTCCTCCTTCAGGTCATGGATAAAAGGTACTGAAGTGGGTGGGTGCTAGAATAGACCCCTGAGGCACTCAGGTGTGACTGGCCTACAAGCAGAGTAGAAACTGTTAAGCCATACCTCAGAGTATGATGAACAATTTAGTTATTCACACATCAAATAGTTCACCAGTATAGACTACCTGGGCTAATTCCAGGAGGGCTTTGACTTTCTGAATGCAACTTTTATTAGAAAACATACTAAAATAGCATAATTTTTGAAGCAATAAAAAGAGTCAGGTTTATTAACTGTGCAGATGAATATCAAGGGTTTGAATTAAATTGAAAATAACTCCTTTCATCTCTACTAAGAGGTAGGTGCTTCCNTCTGTGTTTCATTCCATTCCAAATTTTGGCTATGATTTTACTTCTATTGTAAATCCCCTTTCCCTATGACTTTCACTGTGATCCCAGCCTCTGCTCTGGAAGCCCCCATTTTTATTCACCCAGGTATATCCAGGAAAGTATCATTGCTCACTATTNACCTTTATTATTCTTGCAGTTTAACAACTTCTAGTGATTTTCTGCATTGAAAAAAAAAAGGGGGGGAGGGTGCTCTGTGTATATGTATTACACATAATGTAATAAATACTTACATAATTATATATTCTGTGTTTCATTCCATTCCAAATTTTGGCTATGATTTTACTTCTATTGTAAATCCCCTTTCCNCCTAGTATAAATACTGTGAAGAATTCCTGGTGATATGTTCCTAGACTTGGGTCTGTGTTTGGAAGAGGAAGGTGAAATATTCTATTTTTTACTTAAGCTTCAATTTTGAATTCAGAAAGATGGCTACTAGGTCTAACTTGGTAGTGTAGACAGTATGGAGCTTCTGGGATCAATCAGACAACTGTGGTTGACCAGGTAATCTTTCCTGTACATTACGAATTTGTGCTGGTAAAAGAAAATATGTTAACTGGTGAAAACTCTACAGCAAGGTAGGCTAGAAGACTGACTTTAGGACTGTTGGAAACCAAATGCTGTACCCATCAAGTTACTCACTTTCTACTTTTTTGGTGGGCAGCAGCAGATGAACAATATCTCATGGCAGGAGAAAGTCTCTGTTGCTTAACGAAATTCATATCACTTACTGAATACTTGAAAAGAAGGGCAGCATTTGCTGTTGAGACATTCTGGTATTTAACTGACTGGCAAGTAGCTAGCATCATACACCCCACTAGGTGAAGGAAACACACAGCAGTAAAACTTCCACCCTCCAATATCTAATCCCTGTATGGTGAAACCACTTTTGAAGCTATGTCTCCAGGTTTCCCTGAATATCTTTCAAAGATAAAGCCAAATTTTGCACTATATTTTGTGTAATAACTATTAACCTTCCTGGAAGACAATGGAATAAATCTGGACACTAAAAGGTGCAGCGCAGCACCCCAGCCTTCCTCCCACCTTGTGCCCCAATGCAACTCTTTCTAGGCTTAGCTGCATGCAGAACTTGGAGCGGGAGGAGGCCCTGGCTTCTGTACAGAGCATGTGTTGCTTAAGGGGTCCTGCTTCACCGTCAAGTCCCTGCCTTTCACCTTAAGTTGCAGTCACTCTCCATGAGATGACTGAGGTTGTAAATGGGTCACCAGCATTTTTGTTTTTCAGTCTGCAGCACTGTCTCAAGCACAGGAGAAAAAAAAATACATATAAGTTTATGAGATAAATGTAGCCCTATTAAGTTCAGGTTTCCTGCTTTTATTGTTGATGAACTGGAATTTAATAGGTTTGTTAGTGATCAGGATAATAAGAGCTTTTTGTGCTATGGTTCCTATAAGAGAAACCAAAGTAGAGTTTATAATAATCTATATACATCAAATTACTCACAGGTTGATATAAAGCCTGACTCAGGTCCATTAAGGTCAAACCTCCAGCCTTGTTGTAAGGGATGTGATTGTGGTCTGCTTGGCAGGTTTTGATTTAGTCCATATGCATAAAGGAAATCAGAACATAACAGCATAAAGATCCTCTCTGGAACTGGAACTCAGCTAGATCTTCCAATAAAACAAAAATTTATGTGATTGAAAAGAGTTTATTTACAAATCTTTTCTCAGATCTGAAAAACTCCTAGTAAATCTCTCAAGTCAACTGCACCCTAAGCAAATCTCCCAAAGCTATGCGTCTACCACTGAGGAGTCTGCTCAAAGACTACAGTAGGAATCTCTCCATCTTGCCATCACCCACAGTCATGTGACCTCTTTCTGATGAATCTGCAGAGCTTTTAATTCAATGGAAAAAGGAGTAGAGGCTATTGCTAGAACCCATATTTTTAATGAGAGAAACTTTCCATGCACTGAAGACCCTAGGTGTAAACAATCTTTGCTACAAAATTAATCAGAAACGTAAGAAGCATTTTACAAAAAGAATGTAAAGCTAGATAACATAATTTGGAATCGAAATCTGTTTTAAAATACAGTGAGATTTAAATTGTATAAATGCTCTTTTACACATTTATGCACACCAAAAAATCATGTTTAATTTGGCAGTGCTTGTTGCTAGAAGAGTGAATTTGATGTGTGACTTTAAAGACCAGTGTCATGTTAAATCATATCAGACATAGCTGAAGTTCTCTCCCTATTTCTTTTTGTTTTCTTGCCTTATTTTGCCAAAAGTGTGTTCATCTTCTAGTTTACTCATGACACTCAAAACTCAAAGAGAAGTGTTTGAGTGAAATTATGAATGCACAGTATGTTACAACATACACATCTGAACATGAGAATAAACTTATTTACTGTAACGGTGACTGGGCACTAGAACAGGTTGCCCAGAGAAGTTGTGGAATCTCCTTCTCTGAAGATATTCAAAAGCTGTCTGGACACTGTCCTGGGTTATGTGCTCTAGGGAACCCTGTCTGAGCAGGAAGGTTGCACTACATCATCTCCAAAGGTTCCTTCCAATCTCAACCATTTTGTGATTTTTTGATATCAGCTGTGTTTGTCTATTTCATGGACATCTGTTCATGAGTACAGGTATATAAAAAAGAGTGCTGACGTATTAATGCAAAATAGGGAGCATGTTCTGTTGCCTTGAGGGGAAACAGGTTCTACTCCTCAAGAGAACATGACCTTTGTAAATATTAAGAACTTGGCATTTTCAAAGGATTTTAAGTATTGGTTTCCTTTCACTGGAGTGGGATTCTGCTTCTTATGGATCTGTGTACAAACCAGTCTGTGTTTTTTGAGCTTTATAATGTTGGCATCTAATCCCAATAAAGTATAGGAAATTTTCTGAAGACACGCTTCAGAAAATCCATTCCAGCAGTTTCCTTTATAGATATTTGAAAATAAACACAGTAATGAAGTTGCCATTTTATAAAACAACATTGTATGTACCTGATTGCTGTTGATAGTATGCTTCAATACTATAGTGACTGGTAGTAGTATACAAGAGATATTTTTCTAGCTGTAACTTCAGTTGAACTGGTGGCATTTACCCAGGTAGAGCATAGAACTACATCTATACTAGTGAGTTAGTCTCTAACAATGTCCTGGGAGCTGGAACATAAACATCTGTGTTTCTAAACCCTTATAGATTCCCAATTGCAGCCTTGGCCAGCTGGTACTCTCCCAAACCAGATACAGGTTGGGCTACTCCTGGAACCACTCCTTATATCACCTTGTATGCTGTTACCCCAATGCAATGACTAGAAAGCTTGTTAACAGAGGCTTAGGCTCTTTCGGGCCTGCAAATGTTCCTGGGCTTGCTTAATTTCCTAGCATGAATGCAGCAATTGTTCTTTTTCATCTTACAAGCGATTTGATCTTAGAGCAATAAAATATGAAAATCCTTTGAATTCAAAGCGAGTATCAAACTTTGACAGACTTCTCTTGACCACGTTTCTCTATATGTTAAAGTATATGGCTGCACAAGTATTATTACCAGCCACAGCCCACTATTCCAGCAGACTAGTGTACTGGAGACAAGATTGTTATCAAAGGATAACGTGATCTAGTGAGCTAGAGAGCTAGTGGTTGGCAGCCTTGTCCACAGCAGGGGGGTTGGAACTAGATGATCTTTGAGGTCCCTTTCAACCCAAGCCATTCTATGATTCTATGATTCTATGATTCTATGATACATTTTAAGAAATCAAATATTCAGTTAGAAATATATTGTATGAAAAGTTATTAAGAAAGGAAAGACATGTTAAAGTATTCCTTCTGTCTATAGACATACATAAAATATTCTAATTATCAAACTGTTGGCTATTCTATGGATAAATTACTTTCTCTCATACTGAGACTATCAGCTCTGTCATATAGTGTATTGGTCACTGACCAACAACCAAACAGGATGCCAAATTACAAGCCTAATAGTTTATGCATTTCAGAATGTAGGAGATAAGCTTGGTTCGAGCCCAGTTCACAACTCTGTTTATGCATTTTAAATGAAACAGCTCAAAAGGCATGAAAAGCTTTGAAGTTCAATGATATTAGTGTTAGGACATATTTGCTGTGACTCTAAGAAGCTACCTCCATGTTTCTGTGCTGTGAGAGTTGCATTTCTTGTCCAGGATGAAAAACCTTGCTCTGCTGACTTCCAGCTTGCCTTGTTTAAATATCTTAAACTTTGGCTTTCTGCCATCAGAATGAATACGTAAATATGTATATGTGACTGAAAATATTAAATCATAGAATGGCTTGATTTGGAAAGGACCTTAAATATCATCGAGATCCAACCCTCCTGTTGTGGGCTGGGTTGCCACCCACTATATCAGGTTACCTAGGGCCCCATCCATCCTGGCTTCGAACATCTCCAGGGATGGGGCATACACAGCTTCTCTGGGCAACCTGTTCCAGTATTTTCACAGAATTTCACAGTTTAGGTTAGAAGGAACCTCTCGAGGTCATCTGGATGAACTCCTCTGCTAAAGGTGGGACACCTACAGCATTTTGCCCAGGACTATGTGCAAGTGGCTTTTCAAGATCTCCAAGGAAGAAGATTCTACAACATCTCTGGGCAAACTGTGCCAGTGTTCTGACACTTGCACTTTACAGAAGTGCTTCCTGATGTTCAGAGAGTACCTAGTGTGTTTCAATTTGTGCCCATTGCCTCTTGTCCTGGCACTGGACACCACTGACTTCTTTGCACCCTTCCTTCAGGGGTTAATACACATTGATAAGTTCCCACCAAACCTTCTCTTTTCCAGGCTGAACAGTCACAGATCTCTCAGCCTCTCCTCATAGCAGAAATGCTCCAGACCCTCAAAAGTTTTGGTGGCCTTCATTGGACTCTTTCCAGTATGTTCACATGTCTTATTCTGAGGAGCCCAGAACTGGACTCAGTATTCCAGGTGCAATCTCACCAATGGTGAGTAGAGGGGAGGGATTACCTTGCTTGACCTACTGGCAATGTTTTGCCTAATGCTGTCAAGAATACCATTAGCCTTCTTAGCCACAAGGACACATTGCTGATTTATGTTCAGCTTAGTGTCTACCAGGACTCCTAGGTCCTTTTCTGCAGAAAAATTTTCCATCAGAGTGGCCCCGGCACATACTGGTTCGTGGTGTTTTTTCTTCCCAAGAGCACGGCTCTGAACTTCCCCTTGCTGAACTTCATGAGAACTTCTTGTCAGTCCACCTCTCCAGCCTGTCGAGGTCGTTCTGGTTGACTGCACACACATCTGGTGACTCAGCCATAAATCTACTGAGGGTGCACTGTACCTCACCAATTAGATGATTAATGAAGACATTAAACAGGATTGGACGCAGTACTCATTAATGAAGACATTCAAACAGTATTGACTCCTGATGTATTCTGCTTGTTACTGGCCTCCAACTAGACATTACACCACTGACTGCTACCTTCTGATCTGGCCATTCACCCTATTTTTAATGTACCTGACTATTCGCTCATCCAGCCTATACTTTAACAAGGCCAAGTGCAAGGTGTTGCACTTGGGTCAGGGCAATCCCAGGCATGTGTACACACTGGGAGAAGAACTCCTTGAGAGCAGCCCTGAGGAAAAGGACTTGGGCGTTGTGATCAACAAAAAGCTGGCCATGAGCCAGCAGTGCGCTCTTGCAGCCAGGAAGGCCAGTGGCATCCTGGGCTGCATGAAGAGAGGGGTGGCCAGCAGGGAGAGGGAGGAGATCATCACCCTCTACTCTGCCCTTGGAAGGCCTCACCTGGAGTACTGTGTCCAGGCCTGGGGCCCCCAGTACAGAAGAGATGTGGAGCTGTTGGAGTGGGTCCAGAGGAGGGCCACCAAAATGATCAGAGGGCTGGAGCACCTCTCCTCTGAGGAAAGGTTGAGGGAGTTGGGACTGTTCAGCTTGGAAAAGAGAAGGCTCCGGGGAGACCTCATTGCGTCTTTCCAATACTTAAAAGGAGCTTACATGCAGGAGGGGGACCGACTTTTTGAATGGGTGGATAGTGGTGGGACAAGGGGGAATGGGCTAAAACTGAAAGAGGGGAGGTTTAGGTTGGACATCAGGAAGAAATTCTTCCCTGAGAGAGTGGTGAGGCGCTGGCACAGGCTGCCCAGAGAAGCCGTGGCTGCCCCATCCCTGGCTGTGTTCAAGGCCAGGCTGGATGTGTTCCTGGGCAGTTTGATCTAGTGAGCTAGTGGCTGGCAGCCCTGTCCATGGCAGGGGGGCTGGAACTAGATGATCTTTGAGGTCTCTTCCAACCCAAAGCATTCTATGATTCTATGATTCAACATGTTCTCTATGATGATTTTGCGAGGAGACTGTGTAAAAGGCCTTACTGAAGACCAGAAAGAGAGTATCCACTGCTCCTCCCTCATCCATCAGGTTGTGATTTCATTATAGAAGTTTATTAGTTTGGTCAGGCATGGCTACACCCTTGTGAACCCATGCTGAGTACTCCTGATGATTTTCTTCTTCTTCAAGTTCTTGGAAATTATTTCCTAATTTAGCTGTTCCGTCATCTTTCCAAGAACCAAAGTGAGGCTAAGACACCTGTAGTTCCCTAGGTCCTCTTTCTTGCCCTTTTTAAAGACAGGAGAGGCATTTGCTTTCCACTAGTCTTCAGGCACTTCTTCCTGTTGCCACAATGAAGCAAAGATTATATAGCAGCCTCATAATCACATCTGCCAACTCCCTCGGCACTCATGCGTGTATCCCCTAAGGGCCCATGGATTTCCAAATGTCCAGTTCACCCAAGTATTTCCTCTTCCACCAAAGATACATCTTTCTTTCTTCAGCCATTCAGCCTGACTTCTGGAACTTAGCATTCCTGAGGGCCCATCTGGCTGGTAAAGTTTGGGGAAAAGAAGACATTCAATAACTCAGCTTTTTCACTGTCATGGACTTCTGTTACCTTCAGGAGAGGTCACACATTTTTTCTAGTCTTTCTTTTGTCATTGAGGTACTTGTAGAAGCCCTTCTTGTTGCCTTTATTGTCCTTGAAAAGATTCAACATCTGGGCTTTAGCTTTCCTAACCTGATTCCTGGCTGTTTGGACAATTTCTCTGTATTCCTACCAGGTTACCTGTCCTTGCTTCCACCCTCTACAGGCTTCCTTCTTGTATTTGAGTTTGGTCAGGATCTCCTTGATCATCCATGAAGGCCTTCCTTTTTTGCATGACTTCCTCTTTGTTGGACTGAATTTCTCCTGAGATTGGAGGAGGTGATCCTTGAATATTATCTAGCTTTCTTGGGCCTCTCTTCCCTCCAGGGTTCTATCTCATGGTATTCTAAAAAGTAGACACTTGGAGAGGCCAAAGTCTGGTCTCCTAAAGTTCAGGGTAGTGAGCTTGCTGTTCACCCTCCTCCCTGCCCTAAGGACCTTGATCTCCACAATTTCGTGGTGACTGCAGCCAAGGTTGACTTTAACCCTCACATTCCCACTAGACTCTCCATGTTGGTGAGAACAAGGTCCAGCATAGTATCTCTCTTCGTTGCCTCCTCTATCATTTGGAGAAGGAAATTATCGTAAACACATTCCAGGAACATCCTGGATTGCTTATGCCCTGCTGTGTTGCCCCTCCAACAGAGACATTTGAAGTTCTCTGTAATTACCAGGGTTTGTGAATGTGAGGCTGCTCCTGTCTGTCTGTAAAGAGCTTCAGCTTCTTGTTCTCGCTGATAGGTGCCTTGTAGCAGACCCCTACTATAACGTTATCTAGCCCTGTCTTCTCTTCAGTCGTTACAAATAATCATAGAATTATCAAAAAATCACAATGGCTTGTGTTGGAAGGGACCTTAAAGATCATCTAGTTCCAACTTCCATGGCACAGGCAGGGTTGACAAGGCTGCCAGGCTGCCCAGGGCCTCACCCTATCTGGCCTTGAACATCTCCAGGGATGGGGCATCCACTACTTCTCTGGGCAACCTGTTTCAGTGCCTCACCACCCTTTGAGTAAAAAATTTCATCCTAATATCTAACCTAAATCTCCCTTCCTTCAGTTTAAACCGTTCTCCCTTGCCCTACCAATATCTGCTCATGTAAAAAGTCAATCTCCCTCCTTATAAGCTCCCTTTAAGTAATGGAAGGCTGCAATGAGGTCTCCCTAGAGCCTTCTCTTCTCCAGACTGAACAAGTCCAGCTCCCACAGCCTTTCTTCATAGCAAAGCCCTTTGACCATCTCCATGGCTCTCCTCTGGATTGCTCCAGCAGCTCCACATCTTTCTTGTATGGGGGGCGCCAGGCCTGGACTCAGCACTGCTGGTGGGTTCTCACGAGGGCAAAGCAGAGGGGGACAATCCCCTCCCCTGCCATGCTGGCCACCTCTCTCTTGTTGCAGCCCAGGATACAGTTGGCCTTCTGGGCTGCAAGTGCACATTTCTGGCACATGCCAAGTTCTTCACCCACCGCTATGCCCAAGTCCTCCTCTACAGGGCTGCTCTCAATGACTTCTCCTCACAATATGCACACATATCTGGGATTGCCCTGACCAAGGTACAGCACCTTGCACTTGGCCTTGTTGAACAAACATCTCAAGCCTGTCCAGGTTCCTTTGAATGGCATCCCTTTCTTCTGTTGTATCAACTGCACCACTCAGGTTAATGTCATCAGCAAACTTGCTGAGGGTGCACTCAACTGTCTATACAGGTCATTGATAAAGATGTTGAAGAAGAGTACTGGTCTCAAGACAGTCCCCTGAGGGACACCAGTTGTTGCTGGTCTCCACCTGGACATACAGTCGTTGACCACGACCCTCTGGCTGTGACCATCCAGTCAATTCCTTATCCACTCAATAGTTCACCCTTCAAATCCACATCTCTCCAACTTAGATAAGAGGAAGTCATTTGGGACCATGTCAAAGGCCTTGCACAAGTCCACGTACACGATATCCGTTGTCCTTCCTTGGTCCACCGATGCCATCACTCCATCATAGAAGGCCACCAGATTGGTTAGGCACGACCTGCCCTTGGTGAAGCCATGCTGGCTGTCTCAGATCACCTCCTCATCTCGCATGTGCCTTGACATAGATTCCAGGAGGATCTGTTCCGTGATCTTTTCAGGTACAGAGGTGAGGCTTACTGACCATTAGTTCCTTGGGTCTTTCTTTCTACATTTCTTATCAGGTAAAATAAGCTCTCAGTCAGCTCCTAATCCATCCCCAGGCAGTGCTCCATGCACTGCTAGCTGGTGACTGAGACAGACACTCTCCCTCCCCTCTCCTTACTAGTTTAAGCTTTCAATTTACTCTGTCTTCACCATTTGCTTGAGCTTACTAACCAAAATTCAGGTTTATGTCAATTTTCCTCTTTAGGAGTGAAAATTATGGTAGCCATATTTCTTTGATGCAATGCTTGCGTGCACACTCACTGCACACTGGAAAAACAAAGCACAGAAATAATCAATATTCATTGTCACAAGACTGCCCCCTTTTGAATCAGTGCTTGGCCCTCAAAAAAACTGTTTTTACAAGTCCAAGGGGAAACCGATAGCCCAGCTGAAGTGCCTCTATATGAATGCACGCAGCATGGGAAAAAAGAAGGAGGAGCTGGAAGCTCTGGTGCACTTGGGGAACTATGATCTTGTCGCTCTCACAGAAACGTGGTGGGATAATTCACAGGACTGGAATATCGCCATGGAGGGCTATAAGATTTAAGAAGGGGTAAGCAAGGTAGGAGGGGCAGGGGAGTTGCCCTCTATGTTAGGAAGTGCATAAACTGAAAGGGGCTGCCCCTGAGTGACAGTCAGGAAATGTTTGAGAGCCTGTGGGTGAAAATTAAAGATGGGACCAATAAAAGGCAGCTGGTGGTTGGGGTCTACTACAGGCCACCTGATCAAGGGCAGCCTGTTGATGAGGCCTTCTTGATTCAGTTGAAGGAGGCATCTCAGGCACGGGCTCTCATCCTCATGGGGGATTTCAACCACCCAGATATCTGCTGGGACAACAACACAGTGACCTGCACCCGATCCAGGAGGCTGCTGGAGTCCATTGAAAATAACTTTGTGGTTCAGGTATCGGACAGACCGACCAGAGCTGGTGCGTTGCTGGACATAATGCTCACCAATGTGGAGGAGATGGTCAAAGAAGTTAACATGGGAGGCAGCCTGGGTTGAGGCGAGCATGCCTTGCTTGAATTTGTGATCTTGAGAAACATGGGCCTGATGAAGAGTGGAGTCAGGACACTGAACTTCAGGAAAGCAAACTTCAGGCTGTTTAAGGAGTTGTTGGAAGACATATCCTAGGAAATGGTCCTTAGGGACGAGGGATCGGACCAGAGCTCGCAGCACTTTAAGAACATATTTCTGAGTCTGCAAGAACTCTTCAACCCGCCACAATAAAAAATCAGGCAGGGGAGGCAGGAAACCAGCGTGGCTGAGCAAGGATCTGCTGGTCAAGGTGAGGGAAAAAAAGGAAAAGTATAGGCAGTGGAAGTAGGGATGGGTGGCATGGGAGGATTACAGAGGTGCTGTCAGGATATGTAGGGATAGGATCAGGAAGCCAAGGCACAGGTAGAATTAAGCTTGGTGAGGGATGTAAAAAACAAGAAGAAGGGTTTCTTCAGCTACACAGGTCAGAAGAGGCAGGTGAAGGAGAGTGTTCCCCCTCTAATGAATGGAAAGGGAGAACTGGCCTCCTCTGATGTGGAGAAGGCTGAGGTACTTAATGAGTTCTTTGCCT
>VXAV01005940.1:102567-119825 GCA_013399715.1 Alectura lathami | reverse complement strand
GCACCCTCAGCAAGTTTGCTGATGACACCAAGATGAGTGGTGCAGTTGATAGCCCTGAGGGAATGGATGCCATCCAGAGGGACCTGGACAGGCTGGAAAAGTGGACCCACGAGAACGTGATGAGGTTCAACAAGGCCAAGTGCAAGGTGTTGCACTTGGGTCGGGGCAATCCCAGGTGTGTGTACAGACTGGGAGAAGAACTCCTTGAGAGCAGCCCTGCGGAGAAGGACTTGGGCGTTGTGATTGACGAAAAGCTGGCCACGAGCCAGCAGTGCGCTCTTGCAGCCGGGAAGGCCAATGGCATCCTGGGCTGCATGAAGAGAGGGGTGGCCAGCAGGGAGAGGGAGGTGATCGTCCCCCTCTACTCTGCCCTTGTAAGGCCTCACCTGGAGTACTGTGTCCAGGCCTGGGGGCCCCCAGTACAGAGGGGATGAGGTTTAGGTTGGATGTTTGGAATAAATTCTTCACTGAGAGAGAGGTGAGGCACCGGAACAGGCTGCCCAGAGAAGCTGTGGATGCCCCATCCGTGGATGTGTTCAAGGCCAGGCTGGATGGCTTCCTGGGCAGTTGGATCTAGTGAGCTAGTGGTTGGCAAGTTTGTACTTGGCAAGGGTGTTGAAACTACGTGATCTTTGAGTTCCCTTCCAACCCAAGCCATTCTATGATTCTAGAAATCTTTAGATGCATGTCCTACCCGCTGTTTGTTAAGGGATCTATTTCTGCAATATGAGTGTGACTTTGTCAAATACAGTTAAACTCTACTGCCTAATACCTTTTTAGCGAATCCACCAACATCTCAGATATAACCAGCTTCATTAATGAGGATTCAACTCTTGAAAAGATCAGATTAAAATTGTACTATCAAGTGATGAATATTGAAATATTCTCCTGTTAGTGTTGCCTTTAAGAATATTTGGACAGATTATTTGCCAGCATAGCTGATACTGACAATAATTCACCAGTATGCAAAGTACATTGTCTTCCAGAAATGGCAGTTACCTACAATGAGAGGCAGACTTGTTCTGGTTCACCAGAGGAGGAGGAAAAAAGGCAGAGAAACATCAAGCTTGTTAAGGTTTTTCTAAAAGAAATACCGAAAATGCTTTTGCTTTTGCCCTTGTCCCCTTGGTGGAATTGTGCAGTGTTCATGTACACCACTGAGGAAAAATATGTTAACATAAAGAGGGCTGGTGAATCACAAAGGGGAATTCTTTATGTAGCTTGTTTCCATATGAAAGTAGCAACATTTGTGCATAAATGGCTTGCAGCATTTTTTATGAATTGGGCACTAAGTGCTCCTGATTGTCCTTGGTATTCAGTTTTCAGTCATTAGGTAGCGTTGAAACAACAGGAGGAAAAAAAAAGGAAACATTTTGTACCTGTGGTACTCACTTAGACAACACATTTTTAGTAAAATAGCGACACTTTTTTTTTTCTTTTTTTGTTATAAATTATGCAGGGAAAAAATGGTGTGTGAATCTATGAAAAGGCAAATAATATATTTCTGAAACATTAATAGTCAGTGCCATACTTTAGATAAGGGAGAAAAATTGTTACCCTGATTTTTCTATCTGATTTAAATTCATTTTCCCATCTTCACTAATCTGGCTGCTGCCTTGACAGAATCAGATTGTATATGGAAAAAGAGATGATGTTTCAGGTTAATAGTCGTCTATTTTTCTTCCTTTATCTTTCTTTTTTTTTGTTGTTTTTGTTTTGATTGTTTGTTTGTTGTTGTTGTTGTTTGTTTGTTTGTTTTTGTTGTTGTTTATTACATTATCCTACCATCAGCTTTTTGAGCAGAACGTATTGCGTGTCCTTCCTTTTTATTCAGGAAGAAGGTCAGCAGAAAACAAAAGCATTCTTAACATATATTACAAGAGTAAGTTGAAAGGGTCAGGAGAGACAGAATTAAGAACTCATGCTTTTGTTTCTTTGAAACTCTGTTAAGACCCTGAACCTAATATATATTTGTTTGAATGAAGTAGAAACATTTAATTTAACATGATCCAAATAAACAGTACTCGTAATTCATATACCTCATAACAATTATCCAAGCTTTAATGAGACTAAAAAGTATTGTTGTTTTTCGTGAATGATAATTTCTGTGAGTTTTATCTATTGCTGTGTGACATCTAATTATATAATGCAAAGACTTTAAGTGGAAACCAAGTATCTGATTGTCCCACTTGTACATATCTTTACTCATTCTGGGTTTTGATTTCCTTTCCTTTACTTCCATTTTTTTTTTTAGTTGCTATTTTCCTTTCTGCTTTATTAAAAGGAACATGCTGAAAATAGAGAGAAATGATTGTAGTATTTCCATACTGCAAGAGTTTTGTACCTGTCAGAAGTCATTGGGAGCATAGAAGTTAATGATCTAGTTAAACATTATCTTTAAAATACTAAATAGCATCGTATTCATAGGTAGAGAAAAATATCCATTTGGTTTTTATACTGGGACAATTTCGTTTTTAATGGCAACATTGGTTCTCATTGAACTGTCAGTGTTGTAATAAGTGGAGTTTCTTTAGGGAACTTGCATCAAAGTTCAGTTAACAATAATCTGATCTCAGTTTAAAACGTGATAAGATCAGAGATAGCATCATTTGTTTGTGTACTCATGTAACGACCTACTCTGTGGTTCATGCATTCAGTAGCTAAAATGATCTTACTAACCTCCCACAAGAAGATCTATTGCTAAACAGCTCTGAATGCCAAAAACTTAGAATGATTGCTGGTGTGAATGCTAAAAACTTAGACATCGAGCAGTTTTCTTCAGATCGATGTTATGTTCTAGATTGAGATTAATCCAGTGTAATGATCCTTCCAAATTAATATCATAAGAAATTAATTTGTGACTTTTTTCAAGTGGAAGTCATTGAAAGTCACAAGTTGTTGTATGTATGTCCCTTCACTTTGTGTCAGCCTGTCTAGCAATGACTGAACCTGACTGTTGGGTAATGTAGTTAGCTTTGTAATCAGATCGAACAAAAGAAATCCTATCCCATGCCTCTCTATTCTCCTGAGTGCATAAGCACAAAGATGATATGTCAAATCTTTTCTTTTTCTTTTTCCTTTTTTTCTCTCCCCGGCCAGACAACTTACTAACAGTCCATCAGTAGCAGATTCTCCCGCAGGTCTGGGAGACAATTGAGTCTAAAATGAAACAATCAACCTGGTCTTCTGCGCTTCCAGTCTGGGTGTGAATAGTAGGGCTTAGAGTGGGTGACTGTTTCCTTGGGTATCTCTGGGATCCACATAGTATTGTACCCTCTATCACATGGCATTACTGCTAGCCCATGTTTGGGTTTGTGCTGAATAAATTGGCTTTATTTAGCCTGATCTCGCTAACAAATCTGATCATTAGAATGTTCTGAAACTCAGTGCTGGGGGCTCCTGCTCCAAAATGGCTGCTTGATGGAAGGGAAAGAGGAGGTGGCAGCAAGCAAATGACAGACACAACTGTAGATCAATGTGGTGATTGTATCAATTTCAAATTCTCCACTAACAATAGGTGTCTGATTGGACACCACTGACTTTATTGGGAAGTAAATGGGTTATAATACACCTTCCAGTGCATTAGTTGTTTCTGCTGATTGGATGAAGGATAAATTTCACATGGAGGACAGTTTGAGTCCCATCATTCTCACAATTACGTTGAACACCAGCTAAAAGCGTCCTGTTGCTGATGCACTTTACAGCAGAAAATTAGAAGGATTTTCCTAATGCATTTCCTTAGCATATTCTGTGCAGCATCATTCTTCAATAAACTGAGATGTGGGTCAAAATGTCTCACTGTTCTTAATTTCAATAATTCAATTTAAAGGGTAATCACTTTCTCAAGAAAAGGATAAGGACAACAGAAAAAATAAACAGAACAGTGGGACTCACAGAAATGGAACAAATACATTGAATGTTTAGAAGCTTTTATTGCACTGTCTTGTTTTATTCCAAAAGACAGCAAGGTAAAATACATAGTGAAAATAGCCATAAAATAAATCATCACCTTCTTAATCCCATAACCCTCCTTCCCCTCCCAACTCCACCCAAATTTTAACAGTACTAGTTATCTGGACCACATCTGTTAGTTTTAATCATCAAATTTATGTAGAAAGTAGAGCCTTTTCTAAAAATTGTCTTCTAATAATGCAGTAAGGGAAAAGGGCGGCAGGGGTGGAGAGGGGACAACCTCCTAGTTTGCTAAAAAAAAAACATGCTATTTGTCTTTCACAGACTTAAATCTTTGCATGTTAGCTCTGCTGTCTCAGGGCCAGACTGCACAGTACTTTTTAGAGTCACACCCTAAAGACCCCCAGTTCATCAAAGACCTTTAACATTTGTCTGATGTTCAGTATACAAGGAATACAAGCTAAATCAGAGTTTAATTATGTGATTAACTCAATTTATTTAACATTCTAAGCATAGCATGTAAACAGACAATGTAAATAAAGGGCGGAAGAGTTACTTTCAAGAGTAATTCAATAGCAGTTAAATATTTTCTATATGGTTCATGAATTGTGTTGCCTCAGGTATTTACCTTTTAATTGTTCAAGACTATTGGGATTCTAAAACCAAACAACTGGAAACTAATCTGATCTAAAGAGTTTTCCAAGGAACATTTTTATCATTTATCAAGCCCTCTTTGCTCTGCTACACTTCACCAAATGACAAGGCTATTTTCAAGCCATAAACCCCCATGCCCCATGCAGTTATGGCATGCAACCAAAGAAGTCTGGAGGAGAAAATGAAGCCATAATTAACAACAGCTGCTCACGCCTAGCATTTCCAATAACAACCAAAGAGATTTTTTCTTTTTTTCTTCCTTTTTTTTTTTCTTTTTCTTTTTTTTTTCTTAATGTAGAATCAACTGAGTATTGACTGATTTATCTTCAGCATAAAAAGATGATGCTTCATATCAGTCTCGGGGTGTCTCCTTGTTGCCTAAGATCTGTAGGAATCTCTCAACACTTTCCTTGATACAGATTTCACTGTTTGTTTTCTTGTTGTATTCGGTGACCAAAATCAAATCAAAATATCAGTAGTTTCCTTTACTAGTTACTAGTTTGGTGCAAGGTTTTATCATTAAAGTACATGGGAGTTGTCTGTTCTTTAGAGGCTAATATTAAAATATAGAATGGAATGATCATGTTTTATTGGCTTAGCCTTTCCCTGCACTGCTTATAAAAACAGACAGTGCTTTAAAATGTCTCACTAATGCTCATTTTCATGAGGGTGGAGTTGACCTCAAGTAGTTTACAACCTGGCTGTTAGTTAAGACTAATTAACTTTGACTTTGTTGTTAGAATAGTCTAATCTGGAGTTTCATCTTAAATAAGTTGAAGAAATAGTACATTCAGATAAAACAATGGAAATAGTGAGTTTTTATATGTTGGCTATATAAGGAGTTTTTCCTCTAGTCATCTCCATAATCCTAGTAATGTTTGTGGTTTCATGCACTTCTACAATTCTATTTAAGCTAGCTGAGAACTCTTCACCCGTGAAAAACACTTTTTTTACCTTGCACACCTTATCTGCTTGTTCCTGTTCTTCTCAATACATAACACAATTTCTTTTTTAAGCTTCACGGGTTACATGAAAAAATGATTTTTCATAAAATGGTACAGCTTAAAGCTTTTAACCAAAAAGATTTGTGCTAAGGGCTAAATTGGCAATACTTTTTAATTAATTTCAACTTAAAATTCTCTTTCCATGAGGCCTTTCTGATAACATTTTCACTTCATTTTATACATCTACACTCAGAAATAGTAAGCTATACCTCTTTTGTAGACAACATTATTTTAATTTAAGCGAAAGTAATGGACAATCTCATGTTTTAATTATACTAAAATTATAAAAGTGACATGATTATGTCACTTTGATGAAGAAATAATTTGCATTAGACAATAATTTTTCTGTAAACCAATGTCTTTAATAGCAAAAATAACATAGGTTGTGTTTGTATAATAGCCATGAAAGTGGTCTTAATGTAATGTTCAGCTTTAATATATCAATTAGATCAATACATTAAGCATTACTTTAACTTCAGTAAAAGTTAAATAATTCTGTTTTAGAGAAATAATGGCAATAAAATCTAAATTGTTCCTTTAAAATTTTGTTTTACTTGCAATTGTATCGATACAACTAACATAAAGTGAAAAACAATTTAGGAACTTAATGTCATTACAATAGTATTCAAATTAATTCTTTTTCTTCAGTTGCAGTGAAAATATAAAAAAAAAAAAAGAAAAAAAAAGTCTTCTAAAGTTCTGTATTTACATTCAGATTCTACAAAGACTTAAAATGGAACTGACTAACATTATAAAATACAAACACTGCATTCAGGGACCTTGAAAGTATATTTCATAAAATCATATTTTATTCAGCTAGCGTTAAACAGTATAAAACTGCTATCCAAATAATTTTATTGAAATTATTCTGCGAAGTCTTGGGCCGGATTAAAACTACAAACTGCACAGATTGAGAATGGAACTGCACAAGTATGTTCTAACAAACTGACAGGTATGTTCCTTCACTGACTCAAATGTGTTTGTAAGCTTTGCTTTCTGATAAACATTACTGTATCCACAAAGTAACACAGCAGAAGTCAGCTATAATTTCAGCCTCAGAGTTTGGATCACTGTCCACAAATAAAACTTGTTGATTTGTGCATAAGCCTTATATTAGATGTTTTCTACCTGAGTGTTCATAAACAAAGGACATAGTGGTCTTCCATTGCAATCAGGAATTAGGGGTCTAACTGAAGCAAGTAAAATACTTAGTAGTTTGACACTGATTTGCACACTACCACTTTGTTACACAGAGTGAAGCCTCGAAAGCTGGAACTCCAGGAAAAATATGGCAGTTTCATACAACAAACCTTTTCCTTGCATCAACAGTGATGCTCAAAAGCATTCCCCTTTCCTGCCCATCTACTGCAGTTTGTTTGTAATCTCTATCTATTCAGCTGAGGTTAGTGCATACTTTAATATCTACATGAATATTCATGAAGTAGGAGTAAATATCTTCTGCCCACAAAGCAAGTAGAATATGTGTAATGCCAGTAGGGATGAGGGATATACCATCAGCAGAACAAACTCAAGTCACACAGACTGCTACATGACCATTAACAAGAAGTTAAAACAGGGGGCTGGAGATGGAAGGTCTCACAGTGGCCCTCCTTGGGCCTGGGTTTCTCTGTTTCTGTAGTACTTACTGGCATTGCTGTAATGTGGTTCACAGGGGCAGTGACTTGTGTTACTCTGAACAACTGCTACCCTAGCCCTGGCTGTAAGAAGGTGCCTTTTCTGTGCTCTCTTTGAAGCAGGCAGAGCTAAGTGATCTTCATTTTGTTGTGCAGATTCAAATAACAAAAACCTCTGGACTGGACTCTCCTTTTAGGAAATTGACTCTGGTTCATCTGATGAATATCAAATAAATCCTGGCTTTGACCTACAGCTTAAATGGGATTCTAGTGTACAGGACAAGGTGTTAGCTAATTCTTTAGTACAAATCTGCATTTAATTTTTTGCAGTAAGACTGCATGTAATGTTTTTGATCAATGCATGTTATTCTTTAACATCTTTTGCTATCTGGAGGGTGACATGTAAATGTGTTTAAGTTTATCTAATTTAACACTCTTGTGGTTTAATTTTTCACTTTGTCTTCTTGTCTGCCTTCATTTCTCCTTGACAGAGTGCCTACAGGAAATATTTTCCTGTTGGATGCATTTTGACATCGCAGCAATCTATTATACTAACTGTCAGCAGCTGGAACTACTTGTGAATTTTTTTCATTGTATCTATTCTTCAGGTAGTCTTTTCTGATTGTAACATTTTTCAGCAAGTATGATCAGGCCCTTAGTAAGAGACAGTGCAATGATTGCTCTTCATGCCAAATTCTTCTCATTTAAGTCACTGAAACTCTGTAGATGTGTTGAATCCTATGGATATCTTTTTTTTTTTTTTTTTTTTTTTGGTGTGTTGGTTTGGGGGTTTGTTTTTTTTGTGAGATGTAACAGAGTAGAACTTACTCTAGTAAATGCAATAGGAAAGGTTATTACATGGAAAGGTAGCTCTCAATGTGCTGTGTTAGCCTCCTATTTAAACAGGCTTTCCTAGGTATCCCACACAAAAAAAAAAAAAAAAAAAAAAAAAAAAAAATCTGGCTTTGTTGAAAANAAAAAAGAAAAAAAACTACTGGCTTGGATTTTTCCTTGGACTGAAAATAAACACTGTTCTTATGCTTTATAACATCTTCAGTACAATTAAAAATACACAGGATAATACTTAACTTGCCTTGCATGTGAAGTACAAGCAGCCAAGAGTTATTTAAAAAGAAAGAAACAAACACAAAATCCAGGATACTACTAAAAGTTCTGTCATCACAACAATCCTTGATAGAAATTAAACTCCTCATTTTTATTTATGTAGTATTTTTCATAGAATCATAGAATTGTTTGGGTTGGAAAGGACGTTAAAGATCATCTACTTCCAACACCCCTGCCATGGGCAGAGACACCTCCCACTAGACCAGGTTGCTCAGAGCCCCATCCAGCCTGGCCTTGGACACTGCCAGGGACGAGGCATCCACAGCCTCTCTGGGCAACCTGTGCCAATGTCTCACCATCCCAACAGGAAAGAATTTCTTCCTAATATCTAGCCTAAATCTCCCCTCTTCCAGTTTATAGCCATTACCCATTGTCCTATCGCTACACGCCCATCTAAAGAGTCCCTCCCCAGATCTCCTGTAGGCCCCCTTCAGGTACTGGAAGGCTGCTATCAGGTACCCCCGGAGCCTTCTCTTCTCCAAGCTGAACAACCCCAACTCTCTCAGCCTGCCTTCATAGGGGAGGTGCTCCAGCCCTCTGATCATCTTCGTGGCCCTCCTCTGGACTCCCTCCAACAGCTCGATGTCCTTCTTGTGTTGGGGGCCCCAGAACTGGACGCAGTGCTCCAGGTGGCATCTCACAAGAGCAGAGTAGAGGTGCAGAATCACCTCCCTTGCCCTGCTGGTGACGATTCTCTTGATGCAGCCCAGGATGCAGTTGGCCTTCTGGGATGCAAGTGCACATTGTTGGCTCATGTTAAGTTTTTCATCAGTTTTATAAATGTTAAGAAAATATTGGCTAATCTTTATAAAAGATTCTTCCTTTTTTGCAGAAAACAAGTGTTTTTTAGCTTTTTAAAGTAAGGTTGAATGGATTTATACATACAGTCTCTGTGGCGCTAGAAGAAAAGCAAGGCAAGAGCATCTGTTCTTCGTGAGAGCCCTCAATGGACAGGTAAGCATTACAGCATTAAATTCAGCTAGGATCTCTGCTTAGCAATACTCTCTGTGTGTTTTGTTCCTGCATGATTTGGGATCAGAATCTTTTGTATATGTTAAAATTATAAAATCATAGAATTGTTTGAGTTCAAAGGGACGTTTAAAGGTCATCTAGTCCAACTCCCCTGCAGTGTACAGGGACATCTACAACTACATCAGGTTGCTCAGAGCCCTGTCCAGCCTCACCTTGAATATTCCCATGGATGGGGAATCCAACAGCTCTGTGGGCAACCTGTGCCAGTGCTTCAACACCCTTATTGTGAAGAACTTCATGCTTAAATTCAGGCTAAATCTCCCCTCTTTTAGTGTGAAAACATTTCCCCTAATCCTATCACAACAGGCCCTGATAAAGAGTCTGTCCTCTTTTTTCTTGTAGCCCTCCTTTAGAAACTGAAAGGCCACTGTCAGATCTCCCCAAAGCCTTCTCTTCTCCAGGCTGAACAGCCCCAACTGTCTCAGCCTGTCCTCACAGGGGAGGTGTTCCATCCCTTGGATCATTCAGGGCCACCTCTGCAGGACCTCCAGGCACAGAGACCAACTCCAGAGCAGGTTGTTGTGCATGTGGGTAGCGTACCCTTGAAAGGGTTTACCATAGGCATCAGGGGACAGTAGTGACTTTGTGTCACTTCTGAGCTGCTCTAACCAGCACTGGCCTCTTCACAACCCCCAGGAAAGATGCAACCTCCCCATGTCACTGTGTGGCTCCTGGTTGGGGAAGTCAGTCGCTTGTGCTCTGTTGAGAGTAACACCGTCATCCTAAGGGAGCTCACCCAAAACCTCTTTCACAATCCTTCACTTCCTGGTGAGAAGAAGTTGACGCCTTCTGACAGCCCTGCAGCAGCTGAGCAGAGCTGATAGCAATGGGAGCACCCTAGTTCTGCATGAAGGGGGTCCCAGGAGGCAGCACTTGTCCAAACTCCTGTGGGCTCAGCTGGGGCACATGGCACTATCTTTGTCGTGCAAACTGTACTGTCCCACTGCACGACTACAGTGGGACTCATCATCTAATACTTGAAAGGAGCTTACAAGTGAGAGGGGGACCAACTTTTTACACAGGTAGATACTCGTAAGACAAGAGGGAATGGGTAAAACTGAAAGAAGGGATGTTTAGGTGGATGTTAGGAAGAAATTCTTCCCTGAGAGAGTGGTGAGGCGCTGGAACAGGCTGCCCAGAGAAGTTGTGGATGCCCCATCCCTGGCTGTGTTCAAGGCCAGGCTGGATGGGTTCCTGGGCAGTTTGATCTAGTGAGCTAGTGGTTGGCAACCCTGCCCATGGCAGAGGGGTTGGAACTAGATGATCTTTGAGGTCCCTTCCAACCCAAGCCATTCTATGATTCTGTGATTTTTGTGGCCCTCGTCTGGACACACTCCAACAGGTCCATGTCCCTCCTATGCTGAAGATTCCATATCTGGATGCAGCACTCCAGGTGGGGTCTCACCAGTGCAGAGCAGAGGGGCAGGATCACCTCCCTTGCCCTGCTGGCCACACTTCTTTGGATGCAGCCCCGGGAGCCATTGGTTTTCTGGGCTGCAAGGGCACACTGTTGGTTCATGTCCATCTTGTCCACCAGTACAACCTAGTCCCTGTTAGCAGGGCTCTGCTCAATCCTTTTCATCTCCCGGCTTATATTGATAGCGGGGCTTGCCGTGACCCAGGTGAAAGACTTTGCATTTAACTTTATTGAAGCTTATGACATTAGCCTGGGCCCACTGTTGTAGAGAGCAAGGAGGTCTCCCTTGAGCCTCTTCTTCTCCAGACTAAACAGTCCCAGCTCCCTCAGATGCTCCTCATTAGCTTTGTGCTCCAGGCCCTTCACCAGCTTTGTTGCCCTTCTTTGGACATGCTCCAAAGCTTCAATGTCCTTCTTGTAGTGAGGGGCCCAAAACTGAACACAGTACTCCAGGTGCATCCTCACCAATGCCAAGTACAAGTGGACAATCACCTCCCTGGTCCTGCTGGCTACACTGTTTCTGATACAAGCCAGGATGCCCTTGGGCCTTCTTGGCCACCTGGGCACACTGCTGGCTCATATTCAGCCAGATGCCAACTAGCACCCCCAGGTCCTTTTCCTCTGCGCGACTTTCCATCCACTCTGTCCCAAGTGCAGCATCCTTGGTGATTTTCAAGACCGCGCTGGAGAAAGCCCTGTGCCACATATTCTGATCACCTCACTGATTTCACTATGTTTTCACCAGAAGGTTAGACTAGGGACCTCCTGACATCCTTTCCAATTTGAATTTTTCCAGGTTAAAGAGCTAATAGTAAGCGATCTTCTCTTTCCCACAAGGAACAGTGATTGAAGTAGAAGGAACTGTTTCACATGACAGCTTCCACAGTCTTGCTTTAAATGCCATGTCAGAACTTTAACATTAGTCTTTTTGTGGAACATCCAGATGAGACAGGAAGCTCCACAATTTTTCCTGCTGATTCAGTCTATTTCCCTGGAAATTTTAAAAATGTAGATCATTTTCCAAAGGAGAACTTTGCAAATAGAACATCACTTTGATTCTTCTGGCTATATTGTAGAATATAGCCAGAATGTAGAAATGCTACATTTCTAAGCATCATTTTTTTTTCTGGAACAATATAATTGGATGATCGGCTGGGGTTTGTGGAATGACTGATGTTTGCATTGAGCAAATATAAATAATGTAATACAGACTACAAAAAGCTAGCGTTATGAGAATTTATACTCTTATCTAACTAGTAAGAAATAATAACACCTGGAAGAGAAATAAAAATGTATTTTCATTTTATATGGAAATTTAGACACCTGGAAGCTGTGTATTTATGTATATTAAGCCACAGTGTACCTGCTAATTAAAGCACTCTCTAGTCTCCTGTGAAGACAATGTGGTAAATATTGAAGTAACTGAATAAAGTATTTTGCAATAAATGATCTTATTTTCCATATTCCAAACATTCACTGTAGATTAATCAAAAATCACACTCTGTTGCATTTCTGTTTATATACTGAATGCCCAGTGCTCTAATTTTTCTGAAAAGGTGACAGTTGTCACAAAGTCATGAGTACTGACAACTCCTGCTGGAGTCATTATTTTGTTTCTTCAGATCATCCTGCAAGACACATATCTGTGTAAAACGTCATTGTTTTCTTAAACCTCATTTTTGGTGGTTGCTATGAAATGTTTGAATAATCTATTAGTTCTTGCACAGCCACTATGTATAAAAAAAAATTAAGCTGTAATATTAGATCATTAGGAAAAACATTGACTGAAAAAAAACGACTATATTGCATAAATCTGGTGTTAATCATCTTAAGACTTTTCTGGTTGAACTAACAAAACTCTTTTTTTTTTTCTTCAGAAGACCAGTATTTAAAGGGTGTTGATCTATGTAAATCAATAATTTATCAACTTTTTCTATTTCTCCACGGCCAACCAGATGCTTATGGCTTTGCACTGCCAGACGATGTCAGCTGCAAAGCATAACGGCCTTGTGCTTCTTGTAGAAATAAGAACATAAATATTTAAAAAATCTTTCAATAGGAAGTGAGGGGGATTTGGGGCGGGGGTGAGAGATTTTGCTGTTTTAATGTCAGAGCAATGCACGTCTACATATTTTAAGAGCTAGTTTTATCAGAAGGGGAGGAAGGGACATTGCAGTCACATTTCTATCTCCTAACATGACTGACAGACCCAGGTCTTTTCATGGCAATTTGTTGAAGACATCTGGTGAAGCTTTCTAGGGGATGAACACACAGTGGAGTGTTCCTCTGGTATCAGTTGGCATGGCAACTAGTAATAGACTATTCAACATCCATAGGTTTCAAAAACTCAGAAGCCTAGTTGAAAATCCATTTGGGCTCCTATCTGCAAAATTCTCCTTTTGAAAATGCACTAAATCTTTTTTTTTTTTTTTTTCAAGGAACCAGGCTGAACTAGTAAGTACAATTGTGGAGCCTTCTGTCTCAAATAATTTCCAAAGCACAGTATTAATGATTCCAGGAAGCTGAGGCCTAAGATGATAGGCAGTATTACTGGCATTGTACAAAACATAAGGCTGATATGGGCTGCTGAAGCCTGAGGGTAGTGCAGAAAAATATGAAATGAGACAGAGGTAAGGAAAAAATGCTGTTATCAAAGTTTAATGCTATAATTATCATAAGTCACTACAGCCAAATGACTAATTATGCCTCATCATTATATATTAAGTAATATAAAGTTTATTCTCCACTCACTGTTTGGCAAGATCAAATCACTAGGAAACATCCAACAACTACAAAATAAAAGCTACTTATTTAAAAAAGAATGACATAGGAAGAACTATCCTGAAAAGTGGTATTCATGTCTTCTGCATCAAAATTAAAAAAAAAAAAAAAAAAAAGAAAGTAGTCTCTGGCAAAAAAAAAAAAAAAAAAAAAAAAAAAAAGAAAAAAAAAAAAAAAAAAAAAGTGAATATAAGAACCAGAAAGAATTTACCACTTTGGGTGTTGTCCTCCCATACTTATTCATCTGATCTGTGAATTGTAGCATGGTTTCAACCGCTGTGCAAATCCTATACTGCAGTTGCAACCTGACCATTCACAAGTACAGTGGTGCAACAGCTGTACCAACTCTGTAAACATATTTTCTAAACTTAAATTTGTTTATATACTGGAGTTCAAAGGCAATGTAGACTATGTGCATTCTCTGAATCATGTAGAAGACAAATATGAATCATCTCAGTATGTTAGGTTAGTTATGGAAACATGACGTCCCTTCCTTTCTTCCTTGCCAGTTTGCAAAAAAATAAGAGAAACCAATAAAGTGAAGTCAGTCTAGAATAGAAAACCCCTGTTTCCTCACAGCTAATAGAGCATGACTTCAGGGAGGACTTTTCATGAAACAGAGGATTATGGAATACCTACTATCGATAGTTTGTGTCTTCCTTGCAGGATAAAAATTATGGTGATAGGCTTCTGAAATAGAGGATAATAACATTGTTGAGGGTTGCTGATCTCAACATGTTTATGACTATAGACTAAATGAGTAAGAAAGGTGCTGGAAAGAGAAAGTGTGATTTTGTATGTATCATGTATCTGTGCTTATATTTGTTGTTGGGTTTTTTTTGTGCATATATTTTTGCCTGTTACCAAATTAAATAGGATATTTGGAAATTTATCAGTGTAATAGATTTTCTCTTTGAGCATAAATTTAAAAAATAAGAAAAGAAATTAATTACTAAGTCTGTGTTCAGAAGGCTAAGATTGAGTACATGTTTCCTCTTTACCTGGACCTCCTTAGGAAACCAGATGCAAACCTTAACAAGGGTTATCCGGGTTAAATACAACTGCAGTAAACCGTACAGCAATGGTAACCTGGCTCTAATTAAAGTTAAAACTTTTTTCCTTTTCCCCACTCCTGAAAGGTTTGCCTGTGATCTTTTCTAATTTATAGCAGGGAATAAAAGAGAATGCCTGCTCAACCTATTCCTCCTTACCCGCAAATTATGAATATACATTCTTCTTTGCTGTGATAAAGTAATTAATATGGATGCACTTATGTATGACTTAAAAACTTGGAGTTGAATTGCAAAGTTAATAATTTTTCTCCATTAATAGCGATATTTGATATCCTAATATTGTTGTTCTGTGAGTTAAAATGGATTATTTCAGTAAAATCTCCTTCAGTCAGACATCCAGTCTTCAGTGTTTCACTTCACAGTTTTGGGTCTATGTAAGTGGTTCAGAAAAGACAGATTCAGTCCATAACTACATTGAAACAATCCTCTAGCTGTGGGTGCCCTTACTAACAATAAAGTTGCCAGAAATTGTTATTATGATGCTTTCTTGCTTGGACTGATGGCATATGTACATAGAAGCAGAACAGGCAAGTGCTGGTGCTCTGATGTCTTATTGACGTACATTTTGGAAGCAAATGCTCATCAGCTACCAGTACTGCTAAGACCAACCCTGAAGATACTTCATTTCAGGAAGTAGTGAAGGCTGGTGTAGACTTTCACATCCCCTTCAGTTTGCAATTGACTTTGTTCTTTTAAGCAGCATGCATTTGTTTGCTATTGAATTCAGTGAGAATTATTTAGCTATTTTAGGGTCAAATGTTTAGCAAGTGTTCAGCCATACTGAGTTCAGTATGGATGAAGCTAGTCATATTATAGATACAATACAAGTTATGGCAAAAACTTCAAAATGTTTAGTTATTGTATTATGGGAATGACTGCAGAGCTCTAAGTTTTTTGCTTTTTCATTAAGGGCAGTAAAATTTCCTTTAGGCAAAAATGGTTTTGAGTCTTGAATACCTTCTCATATGCCATAGCCCTTGCAGTAAAAGTGTAGTTAGTGAGCTAAACTGAATCCAATTAGGTATAATTGGATTCATGACTGGATTCATTCCTACACTCATGACCGGAGCATAGGAATAGATGGTTATAAACTCTTCAGGAAAGACAGGCAGGGNGGCTATGACATCATTGGCATCACCAAGATGTGGTGGGATGTCTCTCATGACTGGAGTGTAGGAATACATGCTTATAAATTCTCTAGGAAAGACAGGCAGGGGAGAAGGGGAGGGGGTGTTGCCCTCTATGTCAATGACCAGCTGGAATCCAGGGAGCTCCATGTGGGGATGGATGAGGAGCTGTCTGAGTGCTTATGGGTCAGGGTTAAAGGGAGGGCAGGGAAAGGGGACCTCATAGTGGAGGTCTGCTACAGGCCACCTGACCAGAATGACGAAGTGGATGAGGCCCTCTATAGACAGATAGGAGCAACTTCACATTCACAAGCCATGGTCCTCATGGGGGACTTCAACCACCCTGGTAACGGTTGGGAGGACAACACAGCAGCGCACCAGCAATCAAGGAGGATCCTGCATTGTATTGATGACAACTTTCTCTTTCAAGTGATAGAGGAACCCACAGGGAAGGTGCTATGCTGGACCTTGTTCTCACTAACAAAGAGGGGCTGGTGAGTAATGTGAAGCTCAAGGGTAGCCTTGGCTGCACTGATCATGAAATGGTAGAGTTCCTCGACTAACATGGCTTTAAAAAGAAAGTCTATAGGGAGTGGAAACAAGAACAGGCTACCTGGGCGGAATACAAAGAAGTTGTCCGGGCAACCAGGGATCATGTTAGGAAAGCCAAAGCCAGACAGAATTAAGTCTAGCCAGGGACATAAAGGTGAAGAAGAAGAATTTCTAAAGGTACATCAATTGTAAGAGAAAGGCTAGGGAAGATGTGGGTCCTCTACGAAAGGAGACAGGAAACCTGGTCATGAGTGATATGCAGAAAGCAGAGGTGTTCATTGACTTCCTTTCCGCATTCATCACAGGCAAGGGCTCTAGCCGCACTGCCCAAGTTGCAGAAAGTAAAGGCAAGAGCTGGGAGAAGGAAGATCCACCCACTGTAAGAGAAGGTCAGGTTTGAGACCATCTAAATAACCTGAAGGTTCACAAGACTGATGGGATCCATCCGTGGGTCCTGAGGGAATCATAGAATGATAGAATCATAGAATGGCTTGGGTTGGATGGGACCTCAGAGATCATCTAGTTCCAACCCCCCTGCCACAGACAGGGCTGCCAGCCACTAGCTCACTAGATCAAACTGCCCAGGAACACATCCAGCCTGGCCTTGAACACAGCCAGGGATGGGGCATCCACAACTTCTCTGGGCAGCCTGTTCCAGCGCCTCACCACTCTCTCAAGGAAGAATTTCTTCCTGATGTCCAACCTAAACCTCCCCTCTTTCAGTTTTAGCCCATTCCCCTGTGTCCTACCATTATCCACCCATTCAAAAAGTCAGTCCCCCTCCTGCCTCTAAGCGCCTTTTACGTATTGGAAGGCCGTAATGAGGTCTCCCTGGAGCCTTCTCTTTTCCAAGCTGAACAGTCCCAACTCCCTCAACCTTCCCTCATAGGAGAGATGCTCCAGCCCTCTGATCATTTTGGTGGCCCTCCTCTGGACCCGCTCCAACA